>RJWJ010028645.1:0-21268 GCA_004363605.1 Indri indri | reverse complement strand
CAGAAGATGTTAATTCAAAAGGGGTTCTTTTGTTTTTAAAGCAAGACCCCTTCCCATTTAAATTGGACAAGTACCTGCATCAGGGCCGAGAAGGGGGCAGAGTAGAAAGTCTGGAGTCAGAGCACCCAGACTGACTCCGCGCCGTGTGCCTGGAGGGTCGTGTCACCTGTCACTCATCTGTCAGATGGGAACACTATGGAGAAGAGCAAATTAGATAAATCATGGGAATGCACCATAAAGGATCAGCTGGGCACCCACCGCCTCTCTCCCCCTCGGGGACCCCTGATAGGAGGAGCCCCCTTTCTGAGGCAGTAGATCAACAGAGACTCACCCGTAGAGTTGGTGTGAGCTCTGCTGTCAAACTGCCTGGGCTCCACGTCCTGCAGCTTCATGACCTTGGACAAACTCCTTCCCTGAGCCTCATCTCTTCATCCATACAGAGAAAATTTACTAAAAATATCTAGCCAATAGAACTGATCATAGGTCAGTTGTAAGGATTGGGGAACTTAATAGATGAAAGGTGGTCAATTAGCATAACTCTGGGCCCATAGGAAGCTCTCAGGAAAACGACCTGTCTTCACCAGCATTGCCATTGAACTCTGAGAACCGAGGCTCCACGTGGGAGTCCCCAAGCTGTGCAGCCATCAGCCTCAACCTCAGGCTTTGCTGGGCTCCCTTGCTTTCCTCACCCCTCGCCCATTACACCCTGCCTATTCTGAATATAAATGTCCTCTCCTTGATGAGATAAAATAATAATATAATGACAGTTGGCTTTTAGCACTGGGGAGGAGGAGATGCAGGGGTGCAGAGTGAGCACACAGACTTCACCTCCGCCCGTTACAGGGTTGCCCTGGCTACAGCCAAAGTTGAAAAACACAATCAACAAAGCCTAAGGAGTTTGCATCTTCTTTGTTTGCACTAGTGAAGAGGAAATTTTTCAGAGATAATATTTTTGTTGTGAACACTCATCTATCCAAATCTTGGCAATACTTTCAACCATGTTTCCTTCTGTTAAATATTTAAAAAATTAAAATTTCAACTTAAAAAAGCCCATGTAGTGAATGATCTCTGTTTTGTAAAGTTTATCTGACTTTGCATTTTTCCTCCTATGGTTCGATAAGTCTGTATGCATAGCAAGGTGTCTGGGATGATGTTCAGCAAATGTTGACAACGGTATGTAATGAGGTAACTTTCTCCTGCCTTTTTTTTTCTTTGTACTTTTCTGTGTTCCTTGAGCATATAGAAAAAGTATATATTATTTTCACAAAAACAATCAAGTTATTTTTGAAATTTATGTGTTGATACCTAGAATAGGCAAGTTTACAGAGACCAAAAGTAGAATAGGGGTTGCCAGGGCACAGAGGAGGGAATGAGGAGTCATTGTTTAATGGGTACAGAGTTTCTGTTTGGAATAATGAAGAGTTCTGAAAATGGACAGTGGTGACAGTTATGCAACACAGCAAACATACTTAATGACACTAAATTGTACACTTGAAAATGATTAAATTTTATGTTATATGGATTTTACCACATGCACAAAAAAGCATGTCTGCTGTGTTTCCCATCCCCAGGGCACTATGGCAGTTGACGACCAGGTATCCCATGTGGCAGGCCAGCCCGGCCGGTGGGCTCACTTCTCCAGCTCAGTATTTGCACAAATGGAGCCTTAATGATTTAACCCCAAGAAGAGACCAATGTGGGGATTTCAGGATCTTAGGCAGGGCAGAGGGAAGAAAAATCTGCTAAGTAACTTTGAATGGAGAAGAAGCGTTGGGTTAACGAGAGACCCTTCCTGTGCCCTTGAAAGCCCAGCAGATAGGTGGGGACTTTCTCTTCCTTTTCCTTTGCAGAAGTGGCCAAGAAGTTCGGAATCTTGGAGCTGCTCTTGGATCCCTTTGCTCTGTATCCTCCCATTCAACGAAATGTCCCCTGTTTGGCCCAATTCCAAGTTTACGTCTTTTGTCTGGCCTGGAGCCTGTTGCCTTCCGAGGAGGCACAGTCCTGCGCTGTCCTCTCCCTCTCTCCAAGGAAGACAGATGCATCGGCAGATCGTGGGCTGGAGACAGGAACTCAGGCCCCACCTCCGGCCTGTCCATTCCAAGCCCCTCAGCGTCTCTGTTGTACACTGCTGCCATGGCGACTGCTGGGGACAACACCTGGCCGGTGGGAGCCTGCCAAAGCCCACTGCAGCAACAGCAAGGGACGAAGAGGGTATTTCCGGGACAGTCAGTGAGGAACTGGAGACGTGGGGCCAGATCTGCGCCCACCAGCCCGAGCAGGCTGGAAGTGTTTGACCCAGAGTTGAAACCACAGAGCCGAAAATATGATTTTAAAAAATCAATATAATTGCTTTTGTAAGTGCTAAATACCGAAGAACTCTTTGTAAGTCCCTTTCTGGTTCTTTATTCTGGGGCACGATGACCAATAAGCACGTTGGCTTCCATTCCTGGCCCTTGGTGGGGTTTATAATTACAGCAGATCCGCAGAGAGCTCCCAAACACCCCGGCCGGGCCAGGCGGACACCAGCTGTTTGCACGCAGACCTCGAAGAGAGCAAGGCTTGCAGACAGTAACACATGTTCTCATATTAACGTCTTTCTCACGAGCGCTGCCCCTACGCTGTTAACACAGTCGGAGAAGTCAAAGTGGCTTCCCTGTGTGTGTTTCTCCTCCCCACTCCCCTTTATTTAAAAAAACATGGAGTTTTAAATTTCACGTTCTGTGATCTAACTTCCTATTTCCCACTCACAAACAAATGACATCTGGCCACTCTCAACAATAAACTTGGAAAGATGAGACATTTCCTGTTAGTTCTCCATGTAACCCCTGCTTAAACTTTCAAATTCCTGAAAGAATTGCCTGAAAAATAAATGGATCATTAAAAAGTGAAGAAAACGGAGGGGGAGGGGCTGGGGACCTGCCACAAGAGCCCTCTGACAGTCAATGCTGATAAGTTTTTACCAGTATTCTGGCATTTTTTAAAAACCACGTTTTAGCACTGATAGGTTGACACAGATTTGTTATTCGGCACAACCGCCTTGCATAAATTGCAACTGGAAAAACCTTCCAGACTGCTAATTGCTCAATCCCTTTAAGTGGTGGTAGAAAATATTATTTTAAAGTTCTCGTCTGTTTTTTAGCACTCTGCTTATCTATCCACTTAATTCCTAAGAAATTGCATGTGGCCTCACAACCTCGACAGTAACACAACCCTATTGTCTTTCAACTCTACATTTTTGAGCCTGGATTTTCTTCCTCATCCTCAGCTGCCAACTGGACATTTCTTCTCAGAGGCCCTGCTGCTGTCTCCCCTGCAGCAAGACTAAAGCCAGTTACTCCTCTCCAGACTCCCAAAGCCGCCTCCCTTCTCCATACTTCCTCTTTCTCTCAATGGCACCAGCGTTTTCCAAGGCTGGGCTCAACCTATGGTGACATTCTGGAAGGTCTGGGCTCTTCCCCTCTCAGCCCACAGAGACAGTGACCCATCCTATCACACGGGACCCTCCTCCCACTCCTACAACCACCAACCTTGACAAGTCCGATGATTTCCTAGCAGGTGTTTCTCTTCTGCTTCCTGTCTCCACCCCTCCAGGTGGCAGCCAACAGCTAATCCGTCTAATACACCACTCTAGTCCAGCGTTTTCCTGCTCAAATCTTTCAGTGCGCTCTTAACACTTACACACAAGGTGGGCTTCATGGCCAGTCACACAGGGCTCTGTGCTCAGGAGGGCCCTGAACTTGGTTTCATCTCTGCTGCACTGTCTGCAAACTCTTGATAATTTTTGAAGAAGGGGCTTCATCACATTTTCATTCTGCACTGGGCCATGTGCGTTAGGTAACAAGTCCTGCTTCCATGCTAAGTCCAGCCTGCTTAGCTGGGCACTCAGAACTGCTGCAGGTTGGCCGGCGCCTCTCTGTCGTCTAATGCACACATCAGCCATCCATATTGATCATCTATTGCAGCTGGAACGTGCTATGCTCATTTCCGCTTCCAGATCTTTGTTCCTCCAATCCCTCTCTCCCACCATGCCTTCCCTACTTTCTCTCATTTCGACTCTACTCATATTTCAATATCCTCCTCCCCCATATTCTTTCCCTACACTCTATTCCTCTGGTAATGATGGTCAGCCTCATCTGGTTTTTATATGCTCATTTTCTACTACTTTCTCTTTTTATTCCCTGAGCCTTATCCTCCCAACCAGTAAATACCTGGGTTCAAGGACCATGTTTTATGTGTCAGTGCCATTCCTACAATGCCTTACAGGGTGCACGGTTGATGACCAATTGATGAGCTATTTCTCCCCTGTCTCTAGTGAGGGTGTTAGGAAGTCTCCACTATATAGACGAGTAACAGACACAGTGAGGGTTAAAATTTACTCAGGTGAAGTGTAGAAAATGAGAAATACTCACTGAACACCTCTGTACATTAATTCAGTAAATCTCGGCTTCATGCCAGGCACCGTTGCAGGCTAAGCAATAGAGCGGCCGCTGCAGAGTGGTCACTAGGGTCGGATCTACACCAAAGTGCCTGAGTCACAACTCCAGCTCCACCCCTTATGAGCAATGTGGTTTGTACAAGTGACTTAACTTCTGTGTACTTTTTCCGCCTGAAAAATGGGGATCATGACACCAAAAGTACAGGAAACAAAAGAAAAAATTGATAAATTGGACTTCATCAAAATTAAAAACTTTTGTGCATCAAAAGACACTATCAACAGAGTGAGAAGATACCCCACAGAGTGGGAGAAAATATTTGCCAATTGTATCTCTGATAAGGGATTATAATTCAGAAAATATAACAAACTCCTATAACTCAACCACAAAAACACGAACACCACAATTCAAAAATAGGCAATGAACTTGAATAGACAGTTCTCCAAGAAAGATAGACAAATGGCCGATAAACATGAAAATATGCTCAACATCACCAGTCATTAGGGAATAAAAATCAAAACACAATGAGATATCACTTCACCCTCATTAGGACGCAATTATCAAAACAGCGGGAAATAATAGGTATTGGTCGAGGATGTAACTGCTGTGCTGGTGGGAATGTAAAACGGTATTCCCACTATGGAAAACAGTGCAACAATTCCTCAAAAATGTTAATATAGAATTATCATATGACCCAGCAATCCCACTTCTAAGTGTATATCCAAAAGAGTTGAAAGCAAGGACTTAAGATATTTGAACACCCATGTTCATAGTAGGATTAATTCACAATAGACAAAAGGCGGAAGCAGTCCAAATATCCCACCAATGGATGAATGGATAAACAAAATGTGGGGTGTGTTTGTGTGTATTACCCAGCCTTAAAAAAGAAATTAAATTCTGATACATGCTACAACATTGACCAGTCTTTGTAATTCCAGGTATTATTTCCCCGAACTGAGCCACTCCACTGCCTAAGCTCTGCAATCATAAGATGTGGCCTTCTTTTCCCTCCAGTCCATGTGGGTCCCACTTTTCCCTGCACATCTGACCCACATAGTTCAGCGCTTGAGTCTGGAGCACCTCTGTCATCCGCTACTTGTTCCAGCATGTTGGTCCTGTCTACCCAGGCAGGCTGCAGGTCTTCCAGGGCAGGGACCAAGCCATGCACCTCTGCACAATGCCTGACAGCTCTGGGCCCACGGGTACCAATGACCAAACAGGTACAATGCAGTAGATCCTCTGATGTGGTTCTGCGTTTGTATCTTTCCAGAATAAGGTGAAAAGGAATGGAACGAAATGCAAGCATCCATCATACAGAATCTCCCATGGCTCACTTACTCATTCGTTTGTGTGAACATGGTCCTTTTTAATACACCCCATTATGAAAGACAATAATTTATTTTCCTATAACTGATCTGAATTTTTATTACAAGCTCCCATCTCCCTGGGTAGGAGGAGAAGCTTAATTGCAGTAAACCCAGGGTTTCTCCTCCATTTCTTCAGGTAGGATCTAAGAGCTGGGGAAGCCTCCACAGCACTAAGGCTGGGGAGTGGAGGTGGAGACCTGGTCCAAGGTGTCATCTACCCTCCAGGAAGGACATGCTGCAACACTCTGGGCTTCTATGGCTATTGATTCACTCTGCTTACAGCTGTGTACACTCACTGGGTCCTCTAGATACCTTGAGAACTGCTGCATTAGAATTCCCTGGGAGGCTTGCTGAAACCCAGCTACCCAGCCCGTCCCTGAGAGATGCTGTTTTAGTGGCTCTGGAAAGGGGCCTGGAACTCTACATTTTAAAAAGCAGCTCAGGTGATTTTAATGATATGGTCCAAGGGAAACCTTTGCAAAAGTAATAGGGAGCCACTGAAAGGTTTTAATATGAGGAGTGACAAGATTAGATCAGGCCTTCAGGGAGCTCGGGGGGCAATAGTTTAATCTCAGAGAGAGATCTTAGGAATTTAAATCAGGGGCCACCTAACTGCACCCTGAATGATGGAATCTTGTTCACCACCAACTTTTGTAAGTAAAGTTTTATTGGAACACAGCCATGCCCATTTTTTTATGTGCCATAATTATCTATGGCTGTTTTTGTTCTAAAATTACTGAGTTGAGTGCAGTGGATGGCCGAAACTGCAGATAGTACCCTATCCTATACATACATACCTATGATAAAGTTTAATTTATAAATTAGGCACAGTAAGAGATTGACAATAATAACTAACAATAAAATAGAAAAATTATAACAAAATATTGTAATAAATGTTATGTGAATGTGGTCTCTCTCTCTCAGAATATCATATTGCCCTGTAATCACCCATTTTTAAGCTCCAGTTGACCATGAGTAACTGAAAACTCGGATAAGGCTATTGCTGGCAAAGCAAAAAAATGTTTATTACCTGACACTTTTCGGAAGGAGTTTGCCCATCTCTGGTCTAAACCAAGGGCTAGAAGGCAGGAAGAAACAATGATCAATATTTGGAAACAAGAGTAGAGGACTGGATGGGGCGATGTGGGGGAAGGGAGGGGCGCTGAGCTCCCTGAAGATGGGCCCTGGCCTTCCAGCTCAGACTGCTGGGTGAAGGCGACACCAGCAGGTGACAAGTTGCTGGAAGAAGCCCAGAGCTGAGTGAGGATGGTAAGTGTGTTTGGGGACACCCTCTCAGAAATCAGACTAATAGCTATTTTAGGCACTAAGCTAAAATGAATTATCTCATTTTGCCTCATCATCCAATGAAAAGGTACAATTATTTCCATTTTACAGACCATAAAATTGAGGCTTACCAGTTAAATAATTTGCCCAAGGACAGACCTGTCATACTCTAGAGTTCTTAACACTGCCTTTTGCAAACTTGAAGGTATGTGTGCTTTATACAGTTTATGAACATGGTTTTTAAAAAACCACTGCCAATTACAGGTAAGGGAGGCTTCTGTCGTTCGTGTTTTTCTATGCAGGGTTTGTCTCTACCCTTCGCTTCCTGTTTCTCAGTCAGTTTCTGATCCATATCAAAACATTACACTTAATCCCGTCTATGGTAACTGAATATTTTTATTACCAGTTGCTTTGGAGCCTGGCCAAGGCTTTTGATAAGCTAAATAAAATAAATTACATCCATTGGTTATTTATTCACACTGATTGATGGCTTCAGAGCTGGAGAAGGCAACCAAGCCTTGGAGCAGTTGAAAGTTCTGCAATCGAGGTCCAATCCACGGTGTCTCTGCAGTAGCACAAGGGCCAACACTTTAAAGAGAAGATGAAATGCCCCCCAAACTGACGATGGTCTCACTGAGTTTTAGCAAAAACTTTACTTTCGTCACGTTAAAGCCTGAGTTTATTTCAGAGCCAGGAGGAAAGAAAAAAGAATCTTTACTCAGACACTATTTCTTTTCCCCCTCAGCTAAACAGCACTGCAAAGCTGCTACCAGACACTCAAAAATAAAGAGGATTGGGTTTCTTGACTAGTTTACTCCAAGAAAGGCAATACAAGAAGCTGTTGCTAACCTGGGATTACTTTCCTAGAAAAAATCGAGACTGAAAAGGAAGGAGAAAGTAGTAACAGGAAAAAACAGTAAAATGATATATTTTTTACAGCACAGTAAACATTAATTCTAGAAGATATCCACTTCCACATGCGTTACTGTCAAGAACCTGCTCCAGTCACTGGCTCTTCCCTTATCTCACCCCTTCCTGGCTTTTCATTGCAAGTAAAATGAAATCTGAACTGTGTACTGTGGCCTGCGATCCCCTGATGATCTGGCCATCACCTCCACACTGGCTTCCGTGGGATCCCGAAGGCCATGTCCTGTCTACCTCAAGCCTCTGACCCCTGGACCTCTGTCTGGAACACTCTCTCCTGCTCTTCATTCTCCAGGTCTTGGCTCCAACTGGACTCGGGAGAGGCTGTCCAGACATGTCCAGTCACTCAGCAGTTTTCTTCCCTCATAGCATTTATGACAATCAGCAATGCCCTTGTTTATGTATTTGCTTAATTGTCTGTCTTTTGTCCGCACTTCTAGAATGCAAGTTCCCTAGAATTAGAAGCTATGTTTGTTTTTTCATTGATACGTCCTGGATCAGCAACTCAGTAACTAATAGTTGCATGAATGACTACGGTTGTTTTTTTTTTCCACTATTTTTTTAGTGTTGTATATTCTCTGCCTCTTTTTTTTAAGGTTTTAGAATCAGCTCTTTCTAGCTCGAAATTTTATATCTTTGCCCTTACATTTTTGTAAGTCTTCAAAAATGGCTGTGTGATGTTCCCCAAATTAATCTGTAAGTTTAAAGTAGTTTTAATTGAAATCCCAGCATACTTTTTCATAGCACTCGACAAACTGACTGTAAAATTCACACAGAAGAATATATGTTTAAGAAATAACTAAGATAATTGACCCAAAGGGAAGTGGAATAGCTAAGATTTGCTACGAGAGGGATCAAAATGTATTACAAAGCTAAGGTAATTAAAACAGCATGAGATTGACACTGGACCAAATAAAAAAGAAAATCGGGGTATAGACATGGGACTTTGGTGCATGGTAGAGTTGTTTTTTCAAATCAGTGGGGAAAGGGCAGATTACTGAATAAATGGAATTGGGACAATTGGCTACCTGTGTGAAAGAAACTAAAATCACCATCTTGCATCAGATTCTCTCTCTCTCTCTCTCTCTCTTTCTCTCTCTCTCTCTCTATCTCTCTCTCTCTCTCACTTAACATGGCTTAAGACCTACAGAAAAAAATAAAACATTAAAATTATTAGAAGAAAATGTAGAAATTATCATTATGATCTCAGGTGAGGGAAGGCTTACTAATCCAAGGCCCCCAACATGCAAATTACAGAGGAAAAAGTGATACATTTGACTACATCAAAATAAATCTCCTTTCTAACATTGTTTTAAATAATGTTAAAGCTTCAACAACATGGTGAGAAAAATTTTACATTTCATGTAGCAAAGACTTAGTAAAACATATAAAGAATGTTTATAAATTAAGAAAGAGACAATCAAATTTTAAAATGGTCCAAGAATATACATAGTTTTAAAAAGAGGAAATATAAATGGCCGATGAACATGTAAGTTACTCAGTCTCATTGGTAAACAGGGAAATGCAAGTTAAAACACCTCCAGGACTGGCAACATTTAAGTTTGACAGTATCTAGTGCTGGTGAAGATATGGCAAAGCGAAATCTCATAGTGCCTCAATTGCAGACTAGTATAACTTGCCTCTTAGGGAGCAACAACTTAACTGTATCTGTTGTTAACTGTAGAGTTCCTGCTCTATGACCCAGCAATTACATGTCTAGGCATCTTCTTCAAAGAGACCTGAGCACAAGGAGGCATGTGCAAGACTGTCAACACAGCAATGCTTATAATGTGCAAATTATGAATGTGTATCACAAGGGGAAATGCCTAAATAAAACAATGCAGAGTACATTAAGAGAAATGAATCAGATCTATAGAGATTAATGTAGTTGGCTGTCAAAACATATCGCTAAGTGATAAATGCAATGTCCAAATTAGATATACAGTGTAGTAATCATTTATATAAAAACACCGACATAAAACCACGCCATGCATTTTCTGGGGGTGTGTGTAAATGTATGTAAAGTGGTCTGGGAAGGCTGCATACCCACCAGTTCATGACCATAGCTTCTCCTGGAGAGAGAGGAAGAGTGACAAGTTTGTGGCAAGATGGCTGAGGGAGAAATTTGTTTATCTGTAGTATTCTGCATTTTTGGAAGAATGTATTCATCTATCTCTTGTGTAATTAAAATGATTTTTTAAAAACAGTTTTCATTTAAGAAAATAAACCAGGCCTCAGAGAGTTAGGCACAGAAATTCAGAGTACACCACTGGGAAATTTTGTAGCAATTTGACATTGCTCCAACAGTCAAACTCACGATCGGTAGACTCATCTTGGTAAGAGAGTACAGGCCAGTGGTGGAGTCAGCACGTTTTCTCCAGCTGAGGGCAGAAGAAAAAGGTCCAGAGATTCCAAGTAAGGGAAGGATTCAATGCATTGCTGATGTGAAGACGTCAGGGCCCATGAGAAGGAACGTGAATGGGCTCTAGAACCCGAGAGAAGGCCCTGGCTGACAGGCAGCGAGGAAACAGAAACTCCAGTCCCATAATTGCAAGGGGCCAAATTCCGACAGCCTGAGTGAGCCCAGAAGTAATTCTTCCCCCAGCCTTGAGAGAAGCCCAGCTGACATCTTGATTCCAGCCTTATGGGTGCACAGTGGAGCACACCTGGCCTTCTGACCTACAGAACTGTGCACTAATAAATGGGTGTTACTTGGAAAACAAAAACAAAAACAAAACCTTGGGTAAAATACCAGAGTCAAGGGTATGTTTTCCTGGGATGGGTCTTCTACCCATGTATTAGGAAGTTGGGGATAGCCCTCCTTCTGCTCTGTTTGATTTCTTTTGTTTAAGGCTGTGGTTATTAACTGGTATGTGTGTATGTGTGTCGGGGGTCGGGGGGCGGTGGTGCTGCCTTCCCAGGGGACAGTTAAAAATGTTTGTAGGAAAAAGTAGACTTGTGGGCATTTGAGATTGTCGCAATGTCTGGGGCTCTCTCCTGCTATTTACTGTGTTGGGTACTGAAGATGCTAAACCCTAAACATCTTGCAATGCAGGGACCATGTTCCATCAGCTACCCTGCCAGTGAGAAACATTGGCCTTACATGGACCAAACTGAACCTCAGATGTGTAAAAATGGTCTAGGATTTACTTTTTTCCCTAATCTACAAATTGAAAATGGGTTGGTGAGGGATTACCGCACATTTCCACGCAGGCTGCTCTTCCCTGCAGTCAGGGCCTTATCACCGTCTAGTGAGACTCAATACTGGTTGAGCCAGGCTTACACACTGCTTGAAATCGACGGGTAGGAGGAAGGGTTCGTGCCATCGGTGGCCGACAGCACACCCAAATTACAGTCCTCTTGACTTGCAGGTTGGTGTGAATTTATGAGGAAGGCCGCAGGCAGGACATAAAACAATGAGCTGCTGCTTGTGGCGTAATAGATTTGCTGCTGAATACCTGTTACTGGGAATGGAAACTGGAGTCTGGAGAAGGCACCACAAGAGGCCAGGGCACAGGGCAGTGTGTGTTGGCTGCCGAAACTCGGCCCACAATAATTCAGCCCGCACAGGCAGTCGGGCCAGAGAGATTTATGGACCCCAAGGAACGCGTGCGACCAAGGCTGCTCAAAGGAGGCAATACATTGTGAGAGTCTGACTGTCAAATAACACGTTGGGCTTTCTCCAGTGGTCCCAAGACTTAGAGATTACATCTTTAACACATCAATAACTTACCCTCTGGTTAGCAAGGCTCACTGGGGCATGACTAATCAGCGGATGAAAGTGTCTTTGTGGGGATTAACTTTAATGAAAAGAAAAGGGATAGTTATTTGGGGAGTTTGAAATCTTCCATAAATCAAAGGGGACGCTGACAAAGCAGGTTCATAAGGTAAGAATGAAGCCATTGTGGGGGAAATTAAGGAACAGCTACTTTTAATATAAATCACAAGTCAGGGCTACATTGGTTGAGGATTCCATGGGAACAGCACCGTTTAACTTCTTCAGGTGTAAAGGAGTGATATTTGGGGAAGTTCAGCTTTCCTTAAGGGAAACCACATGTCTTGTGTCCTTATTAACTCTTTCCCATTGGCTTCCAGGATATCTGGCAACTGGCTTATTAAATCCTTGAGGGAGTGGTCTCCACGAGTTCCAAATGCAGCTTTCAAAATACGTCCTGAACCCATCCCATACCAAGGGGCCCTGTAATTTAAAGTCTATCCAAGAAATCATGGGAATGACTCTGTGTAGCCTATGGATTACATAAGGAAGATGCTTATCTGTCCCTCTACGAGCTTAGGCATGAACGGACTCCACTGTAACCGAGGGTTTACTCTGTCAGGAACGGCTGATACCGTGCACCTCCCGTGGGATGTGCTGAGATGAACACATCGCCACCGTCATGTTCCTGCCAAACCTGCGCAACCTAAATCTAATGAGGAAACTACCAGATAAACCCAGGACAAGGTGAATTCTACTAAACAACAGGCCTGTTCTCTTTTTTAAAATGTCAATATCTTAAGAGACAAAGAAAGTCTGAGGAACCATTGTGGACTAAAGAGATATGATGCCTAAATGCAATGTGTCAACCTGGACTGGATTGAGCCAATTATCAAAGTGAGCATATGACCCATGTTTTAGATGATAGTATGGTATCAGTGTTCAATTTCCTGAATTTCATAATTATATAGTAGTTATGTAAGAGACTGTTCTTGTGCCTAAGGGATATATATGGAAATATTTGGGAGTTACAGTTCATGGTATCTATAATTTATTCTCAAATGGCTCAGAATGTTTTTCTCATACATAGAGAGGGAGAGATATAGCAAAACATAAACTGGTGAATCTATAATAGATGAAAGGTACATAGGAGCTTATTGAACTATTCTCACAACTTTTGCGTAGGTGGAAAACTTTTTTCAAATTAAAAAGTAAAAAAATTGAGGCAGCTATATTTTAAGAACAGTAAATACAAGTGGAAAATGTACATTATCCTTAAAACAGAAAAATATCTAGCTGAGTTCTTATTGTGGTAGTTAGTCACAGTCCACCAGAAAAGGCGTGTAACATAAAAGTGGTTGGAAGAGTATCCACCAGGAATGTTTTCACACAACCCAATGTGTATGAATGTGGATCTACCTTGCTCACACTAGCCATTCTGGGGCTGGTGAGGAGACCCCCAGGCTCCTGTCTTTTCACTGTGCCACTTTTAGGGGATTGACTTTTTGCCTTATAGTTGCAAGCACTCCCAGGCATCTGGTCTTTGGTCCAGGAGGGAAGAAGGTGGAAGAAGAAAGAGGGCACAAGTGTAGAAAATCAAAAGCTGCCAGACATGGTGGCTCACGCCTATAATGCCAGCACTTCGGGAGGCTGAGGTAGGAGGATTGCTTAAAGGCAGGCATTCAAGTTTACAGGGAGCTACAATTGTGCCACTGCATTCCAGCCTGGGCAACAGAACAAAACCCTGTCTCTAAAAAAAAAAGAAAAGAAAAAGAAAAAAATGTAGAAAAGCTGTTCCAGAAACCTCCACCGTGCATTACAGGTAAATGTGCTCAAAACCTATCTATTCTCTGGTTACAGATTGCCTTGACCGTGAAGTTACGGACGGTCAGAGTTCAGAGAGAGTGATAACCAGGCAGCTGGAGATGGGCTCAGTTCTGGTTCTGTTTTTCACTCTATGTGTGTCTTTACACAAGTCACTCAACCTTTTTGGGCCTCAATTTCCTCATTGTAAAATGAGAGTTTTAAACTGGATCATCTCAAGTTCCCTTCCAGTAATAACAATCTATGATTGTATAATCTTTCCTATTGTTTAAGGGTGCTTCTGTCTGAAGTTCACGAAACTGACTTAAACGGGCTTAAGCAATTAGAAAATTTATTATCTTACAAAAGAGGAAGGCAGGGTAGATCTGGGCTCAGGATGCTTAACAGCATCAAACATCAGCAGGTGAGGTTCTTTCTATTTCTATCTGCTGAACTGGCCGCTTCATCATGCTGTGGATGCAGCTATTTCAGGTGGTGTATCAAAGTAAGACAACATGCATAGGAAGAAAAAACAGTAACTCCTCTTAGAGGAGAGAGGTGACTTCCCCAGAAGCCTCCTGGCACACTTCTCTTATGTCTCATTAGACAGAATTGGTGCGTGTGTGTCCTGAGCCATCACTGGCAAGGAGGATGGAATTACCCAGTTGGTTTAGGCTAATCATCTGCGGTCCAACAGATTTAGGGGCATTGACCCTAATGTATCCTTTACCTGTAATGGGAAATCTATTCTAGAAAATAACTCTTCTTCCAGATGCCACAGGAGGGTTCACACACAGCAAGGGCTCACATATATTTGCCTCATTCCCCTAAATCTGCATTGACCATTTCCACTTTAATCAATGAAATCCTCCCTCACTGACTCTAAGAAATAGTCCAAAAGAAAATACCCACACACACCTAAAGTGGGGAGTGCCTCTGGATTTTTTTTTTTTACTTCAAGTGTACATTCATTCATTCACATACATACATTAATTCAACAAATATTTGAGCACCTTCTATATTTCAGACACTGATGAAAAGCTGTAGTCTCTGCTCTTACAGAACTTACACTCAAGTGGTAAAATAAACACATTAACAATTACTGTACATGCCATTTGTCATTAATGGCAAGAGTCAGGAGAAAAGAATACCTAAAGATTGGGTGACATCGCAAAGGAAAATTGCAACTAACTCAGATACTTGGAATTTTCATTATATTAATCATGCTATAAAGTATGGGCGAAATGGTAGTGTGTGTGTGTGTGTGTGTGTGTGTGTGTGTGTGTGTGTGTGTTGGGGGTATCATCCTTTTATAGCTCTTTATCTAAGATTTAAAAAAATAAAGTTTCTGTATCATTCACATTTCACATAAGACTATTTCTCTCAAATAAAAAGTTAAATGTTTGTTTCAGCTCTGACACTGTCCTCTCTAAAAGTCTTACACTGGAAAACTCATTATTTCCTATGCCTGTAGATTGTCTCCACCCAATTCCACTGGCTAATGTTCATAGTTACAAGGGAGACCCTTCAGATTCAATTAGTAACAAGCTAAAACATAAGACTTTACATATGTCATTCATGTATTCCTTGCAGCAGCCCCACAATATGGAGTGGAGAAAGTGGGGAACAAGGGATTAAATAACTTGTTCAAGGTCAGAGCTGGTAAGTGATTAAGATGAAATTAAAGAGAAATTGGTCTGGCTTCTGAGTCCCTGCTTGTACCACTAGGCTGTGCTGCCTCTCACAGTGACCTGTAGCAATAGAAATGGGACCTCAAGACAGGATAGGTTTCGGTCACATACTCTGCTGCTCATTCTTAATTCATTCCTAAAACATCCTGTGACAGGCAGCTATGAAGGCAAAATCCAGGTTATTCATAAAATACAACATTTTTTTTGGAAATCTGTTGACATCTGTAATAAAATACCAAATAATTATGCCAGGATACATAATCGACTTATGTATATGAGACCGTCTGAACTTCATCATCACCTCTGGATTGAATTTTCATGACCTTACCAAGAGCAAGGAAAATATCTGAAATTAAAGACCCTTTTTAAGATTCCAAACATTTTCTCTCATTTCATATGGTTTATGCTCATTTATAGTTCTAATTAGGGAAATAAATAAATTAAAAGAAAATTAAATGATAGCCCACCTGTGGTTTGCAAAATGGTCCGTTGGGAAGGTAAAGAGAATATTCTTTCTGTGTTCTGCCAGTCAACAACAAGTACACTTGTCATTGCAGCTTCCCCGAGGACTGAGGGGGCCAAGTCAGAGACCCTGGAACTGGATCCCTATTTCTACAGTTCTCCACTCCTGGAACAGAACATATAGACAGTTCTGTTCTCTGTGCAGGTAAGAAGCTGCTCACAAAGGAGGGAGGGGAGCCAAACCATGCCTACCTCAGTGAGTCCCTGAGTGAGCAACAGTGGGGGCTCCCCACTCTGGGAAGTCACCACTTAATTCTAAGACTTGAGGTATGCAATGGTCTGAATGTTTGTGTCCTCCTGACTTAGTCCATTTGTGCTGCTGTAACAAAATCCTTCAGATTCGGAAATTTATTTATCACAGTTCTGGAGGCTGGGAAGTCCAAGATCAAGGCACCGTCAGGTTCAGTGTCTGGTGAAGGTCTGCTTCCTCATAGATAGCACCGTCTAGGTGTCCTCACATGGCAAAAGGGGCAGAAAGGGAAAGTGGGAATGAACTCTGTGTCCTCACGTGGCAGGAGAGTGGAAGAGAGTGAATCCATTTCTTCAAGCCATTTTATAATGGCCCTAATGGCATCCGTAAGGGTTCCACCCTCATGACGTAATTACCTTCTAAATGCCCCACCTCTTAATACTATCACACTGGCCATTAAGTTTTAACATACAAATTTTGGGGGACACATTCAGACCATAGCACCACCCAAAATTCGTATGTTGAAGTCCTAACCCTCAAGGAGATGGTACAAGGAGGCAGGGCCTTGGGAGGTGATTAGTCATGGGGCAGAGCCCTCATGAATGGGATTAGTGCCCTTATAAAAAAGATCCCAGGGAGATCCCTCACCCTTTCCACCATGTTAGGACACAGCAAAAAGTCAGCAATCTATAAGCCAGAAGAGGGCTCTTACCAGAATCCAACCACTGGCACCCTGATATTGAACTTACAGCCTCCAGAACTGTGAGAAATAAATTTCCATTTTTCATAAATCATCCAAAATATCATAAAGATATTTCGTTATAGCAGTTCAAATGGACTAAAATAAGGTCTATGTAGCCACAGGGGTAATTACAATGTTTGTTTTCATTCCTTTAATCTTTAGAAATATGATCTTACTCCTGCATATTCTTCCTTCTGCATACCCACAATAAAAGCTATAAATTTGCCTTGGAACATTAACTTCGAGTCCTTTAGGTTGCCATTTCTAAAAGTCTCCCCCTTACATTTATGGGTTTTCTTACTCTAATCACTTTAGATAAATTTAGGGATCTTCTCCCTTAACAATAACTTTCCTCATAGCCTGGTCAGTATCCTCTCTGTACTTGGTTTTGATACTCTCTCAAGATAATTTCATGATTTGGGGTAAGTCTAAGTTTTTCATCTGTTAAATAGGGTACAGAATGTCAACTTTACAAACTTATTATAGGGATCAAATGTGGTGATGTCTGTGACAGTGCTTTGTAAACTCTAGAATTGTATGTAGATATCAGTTATTACTAAAAGGAGGCTACATTGCTGATTGTAATGGTATAAGCCCTCAAAGAAAGGGTTTAGCATCAGAAGTTTAAAGTCTAATAGACAAAGGCCTTAATTGATGCTATGCAAGGGCTAAGCAGGAATTTAATGTGTGGATTTAGATCCTAGGGACTGGGGGAATTCGTGAGGTAAAAAAATAGCCCCCGTCATCCTCTTGAGGCCCAATATTCTACCATTTACATTACTTCTTTAGCCTAAGTCTTTGGTTACTCTTCAAATGCAAAAATTCAGTTTCAGATTTTTTAGACAATAGCTTTTGGTATATAAGTGTGAAGCATTTTGGAAGCAGGTGGCAACAGAGGCCTTGCCATACTTGGGAAGGGAGAGCTGGGAGGAAGTAGACAGAGGTCGCAAGAACTCTAGTAGCTTGAGTGGATCCATGAAGAGAAAGACCACAGAATGGTGAGGTTGAGGGAACTGAAACAGTGTTGGCATCATGATTTTGACCTAAGTTGACCCTGGCATTAGCACTACCAAGAAAGTCTGGGTTTCTAGAGCCCAAGTTCTAGTCCTAGTTCTGCTGCCAACTGGCTACATGACCTTGAATGTGCCACATACTTTGTCACTTTCCTCATTTACAATCCTATTATATGCCTTCATTTTGTGATTTTGTTTGCTTACTAGGAGTTCACTGAGACCCTTCTATTGCAGGACAACCATATTCTGCAGAAGACATACTCTTTGAGCATTAATGCTCTCACAAGATATAAGTGAGGCTTCCCGGGTCCCAACCTTTCTAGCTCAAGCTCTGGATGCTAGGATCTGGGACCAGAAGGACAGGCAGATAATAATGGTAGATTGCCCTGAGTGTATATGGAACTATGCTATCAGATCACCAAGTTTTGGGCTGAAAGCTGAGTGGGAAAGCTGAACCTTTAATTTTAGTGCTGAACTGAAACTCTTAAGATGGTCTGGTGCCTGATAGAAGCAGGACAAGAGCCTGTTCCACTGGGAATTCAGGCTTTGCTAGTGATGTTGGTGCCAGAACCAACTTGGGTCCAAATAATTATGCTAGCATTGTTTCAATTTCTTCAACCTTCCCACTCTTTGATCTTTCTCTTCATGAAGGAAAATCCTCTCTTGAAGGATTATTACTCAGTTTAGTCTGCAGGATTCCCAGAGAATAGGATCAACCAATAAACTCACAATCAAAAATCAAAAAGCACATAAGAAGGTAAATCGCCATGAGTGAGAGTAAACAGAAATAATAAAAAACAGATTTTGGACCCCGGAGGCTAAAGATATTAGAATTGTCAAATACATATAATTTTTTAAAAAAATAAAGAATGCGATCATAAAAATAATTAAGTAAAAAGAGGTGTTAGAAATAAGCAGATTTTGAAATAAACATAGAGCTTCTAGAAATTAAAAATATGAAATTTGAAATATAAAACTTAATGGAAGGGTTAAATATCAGATTAGACACAGCTAAAGAGAGAATTTTTGAAATGGAAACTATGTCAGAAGAAATTACCCAGAATGCAAGGCAAAGAAAGATTGTCAGACTGAAATAAAAATGCAAGATCCAACTATATGCTGTCTTCAAGGGACAAATTCCAGATCCAAAAGTACAAAGAAGTTGAAAGTAAAGGTAAGAAAAATACATGTAAGTATGCAAAGAGTAACCAGAAAAAAGCTGTAGTGATAATATTGAGACCAAATAATTCAAGACAAAAAATATTACTAGAGACAAAAAAGAATAGTAATGATCAAGGTGTAAATTCAGCAGGAAGATACAATTAGAGATAATACATAACTAAAAATAAATCCCCAAATACATGGGCAAAAACTCACAGAATTGAAAAGATAAATATATAATTCAACAATTGCAGTTGGAGATTTTAATAGCTCTCATTCAGTAATTGATAGAGCAACAAGGCAGAAAATCAGTAAGGATAAGGAAGACTTGAATGATACCATCAATCAACTTAACCTAACTGATATATAAATAGGACACTCCATCCAACAATAGCAGAATATACATTATTTTCAAATGCATATAGAATATTTTCTATTTCTATTTTCTATTTCTACATATGATAAGCCACAAGATAAGTCTCAACAGATTTAAAAGGATTAAAGTTGAATGTTTGCTGACCAAAGCAAAATTAAATGAGAAATCAATAACAGAAAAAATTTGAGCTATCCCTCTAATATTTGGAAAGTAAACAACACACTTCAAATATCTATGGGTAAAAGAAGAACTCATAAGGAAATTAGAAAATATCTTCAACTGAACCAAATTGACAACACATCATATCAAAATTTTGGTTGCAGCAAAAGCATGCAGAGAAGCTAATTTTTAGCTTTGAACATCAGTACTGAAAAGGAAGAAAATCTAAAATCAATAATATAATCTTCCACCTCAAAAAATATAAAAGGGACCAATTCAAACCCAAAGTAAGTAAGAGGAAAGAGAAAAATAACAGAGGAAATTAATAAAAACCAAAAGTTGGTTTTTCAAAAGGATCTGCAAAATGTATAAACTTTTAACTAAACTGACCAAGAAAAAAAAAAAGGGAAGACACAAAATACCAAAATCAAATGGTAGTGGTATCATACCTACAGACACTATAGAAACTAAAAGGCTTATAAAGAAGTATTGTGGACAATTTAATGCAAATAAATTAGATAATTTAGATAAAGTGGTAAAATGCCTAACTGACTAGAATGACTTCATTCTAGAATGACTAAATGACAAATTACTAAGACAAATTCAAGAAGAAATTTTAAGAATCTTACTAGAATGATAAGAAATTGATTTAGCAATTAAAAATCCTCCCACAAAGTAAAGCTCATGCCCAATGGAACACAGGTATAAAAATATTCAGCAAAATATTAGCAAGCTGAATCCAGGAACATATTAAAAGAATTATGTACCATTACAAAGCAGGATTTATCAGAGGAACATGATCGGCTTAACATCCTAAAATCAAATAATTAATTAATGTAATAAGCCATGTAAGTAGAAAACAGGACAAAAACCATATGAGCATCTCAACAGGGGCAGAACGAGCGTTTGACAAAATCCAATGCCCATTCATGATGGAAACTCTCAAAAAAACAGATATAAAAAGGAATTTCTTCAATCTAATAAAGGACGCCAGCAAAAACTAACAGCTAACATTATATTTAGTGATGAAAGACTGAATGCTTTCCCCTAAGATAGGGAATAATGCAAGGGTGACTGCTCTCATCACTTCTATTCAACTGAAAGTTCTAGCCAGTGCAATAAGATGAGAAAAATAAATTAAGGGAAGGCAGACTGGAAAAGAAGAGATAAAACTGTTTTGGTTTTTTTTGGTTGGTTGTTTTTTGTTTTTCGTAGGGTTTTTTTGGTTTTGGTTTTTTTGTTTGTTTGTTTTTGCTTTGCTGACATCCATATGGAAATGCGAAGGCCCTAAAGCAGTCAAAATACATTTGCAAAGCTTACTATATAAAGCTTAATTTCAAAACTTATATTAAAGCTACAGTAATCAAGAATATGTGGTATTGGCATAAGGGTGAACATATAGATCAATGTAACAGAGGAGAGTTAAATAAATTCTTACATTTCCGATCAATTGATTTTCAAAAGGTATCAAGGCAATTCAAAGAATAGGCTTTTCAAGAATTGGTGCTGGGACAATTGGATATCCAAACGCAAAAAGATAATTTAGACCTTTACTTTACACTACTTATAAAAATTAAATTAAAATAGATTATAGACTTAAATGTAAGAGCCAAGTTTGTGAAATTTCTGGAAGAAAACATATGAGAAAATCTTTTTGACCCTTAGTTTGACAAAGATTTCTTAAATATGATACCACAAACACAATCCAGCTGTTATAAAAAATATATACATAAATAAATAACGTGAGTCATGTTTAAAAATTGGTAAATTGGGCTACCCCTGGAATACATAAAGAACTCTTAAAACTCAACAATAAGCAGCAGTCCAAGTGTCCATTGATGGGTGAAGTGTCCAAATATGGTGTAGGCATGTGATGGATTATTATTCA
>RJWJ010028644.1:0-21296 GCA_004363605.1 Indri indri | reverse complement strand
TTACATAAAACTCCCTCATGTTTTTTCAATCTTTTTTTTTGCAGTGAACTTTTGAATATTTTGATTTTATGCAGATAAAATCTATTATTTTTTTCCTTTATAGATTCAGGTTTGTGTCATAAATACAGAGAAATATTTAAGTTCATAGTTATAAATCTATTTTCACATATTTTCTATTAGAATTCATTTTTTAAACTTTAGCTTTTTATTCATATGATCTTTTTTCTGAGTAAATTAGTAATTGTATATTAAAGTTTAATTTTAGACTATCTATTCAAATCAATTGAGCTTTTATTTTTAAACATTTTTATTTAGCATCAATATTATAATAGTCTTACTATCTAGTAACATAAGCCATCTTTCATCACCCTAATTTTTCTTCCAGATAAATTTTAGAATGATTTAGACTTATATCATCACTGTATAACCCCCACCACATAAAAAACTCATTGATATTTTCATTGAATTTATAAATTTGTAAAAATGATTATAATTACAGTCAGAGCCATCACACCTCAGTACAAGATAAGTCTTTCAATTATTTCAGCCTTTGTTTATATCCTAAAGTTTTCTTCATAGAGGTCTTATATGTTAAGGTAGTTACTAGATATTTTACTTTATTTTTGTTGCAATTGTGAATGAAATTTTGCTTCAAACATATTTTCTCCTTTTTTTGCCCATGTATAATTATTAATGTTAGTACGTGTACTTTAAAATTTGTACCTTCTGAACAGTAATCAAATCTATTTTTAGTTGATTCTCTTTCATTTTTAATGAATCCCATTATAGATGAAGATAAAGATAATATGCTCCATTGTTTCAACATATGTACCTCTTTGTTTGCTAAATCTAATCGCATTGTCCAACACTTTTAAAAATAGAAGTGATAGAAGTACACTCTTTTCTTCTTTTTGACTTAACGGAAATGCTTCCAGAATTATTCTCGTTGGTGTAAAATCCCCGCTTAAATTATAATTAGTTTTCTTATATCTAAACTTTAGTGACACTTCTATTAATGATATTCTTTTTAAAAAATACTGATTTAAAGTGCCTATTCTATTATGTACCACTCAATATTGTGGTTCTAGGCTATGTAACTTTTAACCTTTCTAAACTTGTTTGATCATCTGTAAGTTTGTATTAAATGATCTCCACAATCCCTCCCCATTTAAAACTAATACTTCTAAAAATAAATGCAATCTTAAAATACTGGATAAGATACGTGAAGATAATGAAAAAACAAGAAGATAGAAAAACAGCTATGATAATGAAAGGGAGGAAGTATAAAATCATGTACTGTGATTCACAGACATGTCTATGATTGGTTGAGAAGTGATTGACATTTTATAGACATGCCAGATATTAAGCCATAGAAATACAGCTGGCATTTTTGGAGACCTTCACTTCACTTTAAATTCAGGAAGAATTTTCAGAGTCACAGATATTCTGGCTATTGATTAATCAAAGGACTTGTCTCATATGTGCGAAAACGGGAAGTGATTTCAGATTCTGCCTGGTCTTCCAAGACACATCTATATATAAACATGGTAGCTATCTTTGTGAAGGGTAATGTTGGAAACTAAATATCAAGTATAATGTCCTTCCAACAGATATAAACGTTTGACTTTGAAACCTGTAGTGTGATCCCTGGAACATTATAGTGTGAGGGACACAGATGTTTGTATTTTGTTTTGTTTTAAGGTTCCTTAACTCTTTCATTTTACTAACTTGCTCAAAAGTAAATTTACATTCAAGAATCCAGAAACTTCTCTTAGCAACAGGTGGAGTTTAGTTTCATTCAAAAATAAAATTTGAATAATAATTGGTCTTACCTACAATGGAAAGAATCACAACCACAAAATCAAAAATGTTCCATCCTACGGTGAAGTAGTAGTGTCTGAGGGAGATCAGTTTTAGCACACATTCTCCAGTGAAAAGGATAATAAAAACAACATTTATCCAGTATAAAACATCACTCATATATTTACTTTGTCCCTCCTTTTCTACCATCATGGTTACCATGTTGAGGCAGATAAGAACCATGATGGTGATATCAAAAACTTGATTTGTTACCAGGTCAAATATACATCCTTGGAATTTGTTCTGCAAAGAAACAAGAATAATAAGGAATGGAGAGGAAATTTTTTTCAAGTAAGATCCACATATTAAAGATGTGCACTAGAGATTAATAAAAAAAAGACTTCAAAATTTATATCCTAAAGATATATAAATATTTTTACCCCTGGCCGAGGAATTGGCTTTTGTGGTTTCTTGGACCCCAACTTTTTCATTGCGTTATAGTATTTCTTCTGTTCTTCTGTCATAAAGATGTCTTGACCTCCAAGGTAAAGAAATAAAAATAAATCTAGTTAAAATCAGAATCATTGTCTGGATGTTTTTTCATATCACGAAGACAGGTTACAATGTGTTAATGTAGAAATAAATGTATTTTTATGCTAATGATAGCTAGAAATAAAATTTGGGTCTTGATGGACTATCTATGTGTAGAAACATGACTCTTCATACATAATATTATGTTCATATATAAAATATATGTATTATGTATAAGGATTGTCTCCATTATCTTTTGGTGTGCTAACTAGCAGTGTTTTAAACTATGTACTGGTATTTTATTTTATCTGCCATTTGACTTGCCATGCATTTTATTGCTAAATAACAAATATATTAGGAAGGGTTATAACAATTAAAAGTAGTGAATATCTCCTTTGATGATTTGGCTAATATTTAGGAATGTTATAAAGAGCAGAGGTTAAAATCAATAACCAAAATAGTATTAGCGTTATATTCGTTTTAATATGCCATCATTCCATTAACATAAAAATGAATACAAAATAAACAGATAATACACATTTCTGTATATCTGTATTTCAAGAAACTCTTTGGCTACCTCTTTTATTTCAAATAAAAGAATTTTCACATAAATACTTTATTGGTCATCAACAATATTCATGAAAAAGTTCTAGGTACTTTGGAAGTTATCAATTATTGGGCCTGAACTGAAGGACTTTCCAACTCATTATGTAAAAGGAAATATAACTTTTAAGATTCAACAGCAAATGTAACATCTAAGTGAGATTTTTGATCTTTTCCACATTGGAAAGGCCTAAATCTCACAAAGGGGTGCTAGAAGTTTTGGTTACTGTTTTAAGCTCTATTAATTTCTTAAAATTATTTGTAATTTTTACAGAATTATGTATATTCTATATTGGTCTATAATATCACCTTTTTAGTCACAGAACAAATTGGTATAATCCATGTGATTAGGAATTGTTTTTGAGAATTTATAGCTCTGAAATTCTTACTTAACTTGTAGGTCCTGGAGTTAAAGATGATCTGCTTATAGTTCCTTTTATTCCCTCAGATTAGATAATATTCAGGATCCTCTTATATTACATTTTCTTATTCATAAAATATCTAATAATAACAAGACTTCCCTTTTTGCCTTAGAGTGTTATAATTCAGCTTTCCTCTAGTTGATACACAGTCTTTATGTAATTTTTGTATTTATCTAATCGACTGGTGTTACACACGAGAGAGAGACTTTATGCCAAAGTCAAGAGAAGCCTAGATCCTTTATTGTTCATTATTGGGGGCTGAAAAGCACATGACAAGAATTTACTAGATGAAGCTGGGAAAAAATTAAGGCAAAAATTCTGAATTGGAGGTAAAAATTAAAGTAGTGAATTTTGTCTGCCCCTAATGATACCTTGATTGTCAGTGTGATGAAGGGAGGGATAAAGCTAAGAGGAGATCATGAAATGCTCCAATACAAAAATTTGTGTGGTTGTTTTGTTTTACTATAGCTTATATAGGCCTTGTGCAAAATGTACCCCTTTAAAAACTAGGTGGAAGGTATTCTGTAAGTCAGGCTGGTCTTTTTCTATGTTACACTCTAAGTCAAGGTTGTTATTTTATAGTAGTTAAGACTTCAATTCTGACGTTAGATCATATTTGTTCAAATCCTATTTCTATTGTCCTTTGGCAAGTTTCTTAATTCTTTAAGTAAAATCACCTCATCATTTTAAGAGTAAATATCTCATTCGTTTTCGAGAGGATCAACTGAGATAATGCATGCAAAACACTTAACATAATGCCTGATACCTGGCAAGCCCTCAGTAAATTTTAGTTACTATTATTATTGTTGTTATTAACCTTCCTAATAATGTTACAGTTATTGAAAGGGGTTCTTGTTACATTTAGAATTTACTTATAGGTTCTCAGATTTGTACTAGGCATTTATATAACTGTATTACTTAATTGTTCCTTTTATAACTTGAGCCCAATAATAACTTATGTTCTAATTTTCAGTATGTTTTACGATTAACTATTAAATTCCAAATTATCACATGAGCTTATTAAAAATGAAAAGAATACTTGTAAGGATGATGGCTAGTTGGAAAAACTACTAAAGAGATGTGGGTAGTTGTGAGAGCCATAGCTGAGATCAAAGTGTTGAATTTAAAAACAAGTGGCAATGTTTTATTGAGGAAAGAATATGGGCTTTTAAGTCAAACAGACCTTAGTACCCTGACTGTGCCAGTAACCTGTTACTTGGTTTGAAACAACTCACCTCTCCTCCATAGGTGCATGTTTATACACTTGCATAAAGATACCACTTTCAAGAAAGGAAGAGGAGTGGAGGATATCTACAATATCTCTGCCTTTCAGTGTGCTGCATGAGGGGCAGCTTCTCTCTTGCCTCATGTGGAGCACCAATGGAACCAGCTAATTTAAACACCTAGTGTAGCTAAGAACAGATGAAAAGGGGCAGATAGATAGCTGTTTGAAAGGCTCCCAGAATATCTAGCCTGGCTGACTGGCAAAGGTCTTTCTCTGTCAAGGCAGTCCATAAAGACTGGGACAGGTGGTTATTTCTTCAAATGCACAGACACTAATGCAAAGCTATAAGGAACACAAAGAATTGAGGAAACATGGCAGAATTAAAGGGAAAAAATAAATCCTCAGTAATTCACCCTAAATAAACAGAGATCTGTGAATTGCCTAAAAAGAATTCAAAGAATCATCTTAATGAAAATCAGTGGGTTACCAGAAAGCACAGATAGACAACTAAACAAAATCAGAACAATGATACATGAACAAAATGAGAATATCAGAAAAGAGATAGAAACTATCAGAAAGAACCAAATAGGAATTCTGGTACTAAAGAATATAATAACTGAACTAAAAAATTTACCAGATGGGTTCAACAGTACACTTGATCAAACAGAAGAAAGAATCAATGAACTCAAAGACAGGTCACTTGAAATTATTCAGTCAGAAGAGGAAGAAGAAAAAGGAATAAAAAAGAATAAAGAAAGACTAGGGGACTTATGGGACATCATCAAGCAACACAGTATACACATTATAAAATTCTTCAGAAGAAGAAGAGAGAAAAGGGCAGAAAGCTTATTTAAAGAAGTAATGGGAACTGCTGAGTTGAAATAGGATATAATATGTTGGTAGTTTGCAATTGTGTTATTATTCATTTGTTCATAAAAGTTAACCTTTAGTATTAAAATTTGGTCTGATAGCAAAAAGTTCAGGATGTTCAGCAAAAAAAAAAAAAAAAAAAAAAAAAAAAAACTAAAAAAAAAAAAAAAAAAAAAAAAAAAAAAAAGAGGCTGTTCCTTACAGGCAAAAAAAAAAAAAAGTAATGGCTAAAAATTCCCCAAATTTGGGAAGAGAAATTGACATCTAAATTCATGAATCTCAAAAAATACAAATAGAACAAATCTAAAGAAGTCTACGCCAGACAAATTATAATTAAATTGTCAAAAATGAAAGACAGAGAACTTTGAAAGCAGCAATAAAAAAGTGATTTATCACATATAATAGAGCCCTCATAAAGATTAACAGTAGATTTATTAGCAGAAACCTTGAAGGCCAAAGGGAGTGGAATTATATATTCAAAATGTAGAAAGAAAAAAAAAAACCTTGTCAAACAAGAATACTGTACATGGCAAAACTTCCCTTCAAAATGAAAGAAAAATAAAGATGTTCCCATACAAACAAATGATGAGGGAGTTCATTACCACCAGACTTGTATTACAAGAAATGCTAAAGGAAGTTCTTCAAGTTGAAACAGAAGGATGCTAAACGGCAACACAAGAGCACATGAATGTATAAAGCTCATTAGTAGTGGATAAATATATAGATAAATACAAAGTTCTGTAAGTTTCTAATGGTGGCATTATATTTAAGTCACTTTTAAATCTAATATAGTTCAAAAAGTATTAAGAATAACTATAACTACAAAAATTTTTAATAGAGACACAATGTAAAAAGATATAAATTGTAACATTAATATCAAAAAGTGTGACGGGGTATTAGAAGTATAGAATCTGTATATATGATTGGAGTTGTTATCAGCTTAAACTGTTACAAATATAAGACACTTGTGATTATCTTATGGCATCCACAAACAAAATACATATAGAAAATACACAAAAGAAAAAGAGAAAGCAATCATGAAAAATGTCATCAAATCACAAAGGAAGACAGTAAGAGAGGAAAAGACAAAGTAGTTACAAGATAGAAAACATTTAACAAAATGGCAAAGTTAAGTACTTACCTATCAATAATTACTTTACATGGAAATGGATTAAACTTTCTAACGAAAAGACAGAGTTGCTGAATAGATTTGGAAAAACAAGATTCAACTGTATGCTGTCTACAGAGACCCACTCTGGATTTAAGAAAGCACAGAGTTTGAAAATGAATGGATAGAAAATATATTCTGTGCTAATGGTAAACAAAGAGAGCAGGGTAGCTATACAGTCATTCCTCAGTATCCTCAGAAGATTGGTTCCAGGACCCCTGTAGATACCAATATCCATGGATGCTCAAGTTCCACAGTCAGCCCTGCGGAACACATGGTTATGAAAAGTCAGCCCTCTATATCCACAGGTTTCACATTCTGAGAATACTGTGTTTTCAATCCACATTAGGCTGAATCTGAAGATGCAGAACCCACAGAGACAGAGAGCTGAATATACTTATATCAGAAACAATAGACTTTAAGTCAAAAACTGTCACAAAAGACAAAATAGGTCATTATATAATGATAAAAAGGTTAATTCATAAGGAAGACATAACAATTATAAATATATGTGAACCCAACATCGGAACATGTAAAACTATACAGCAAACATTGACATATCTGAAGAGAGAAATAGACAGCAATACAATAGTAAGATAGTTCAATAACCCACTTTCAATAACGGATGGAACATCCAGACAGAAAATCAATATGGGAAGAGTGGATTTGAACAACACTATAGATCAAATGGACTTCACAGACATATACAGAACATTGCACCCAAAGCAGCAGAATATACATTCTTCTCAAGTGCACACAGAACACTTGCCAGGAGAGATCACATGTCTTAACATGTTCGTTAAGACAAAATTAGTCTTAACAAACTTAAGAAGTTTGAAATCATACCAGGTATCTTTTCTGACCACAATGAAACTAGAAATCAATAACAAAAGGGTAAGTGAAAAATTCACGAATATGTAGAAATTAAGCAACACATTCTTGAACAAGCAATGGATCAAAAAAGAAATTAAAAAGGAAATTAGAAAATATATTGAGACAAAAAAATGAAAACACAATATACTAAAACATGGGATGCAAGAAAAACAATTTTAAAAGGGAAGTTTATAATGATAAACTGCTTGCATTAAAAACAGGAAAGATATAAACCACCTAGCTTTACATCTTTAGGAAATAGAAAAACAACAAACTAGCCCTAAAGTTAGCAGAAGGAAGGAAATAACAAATATTAGAGGTAAATTATTAAATAGAGGATAGAAAACAGGAGAAAAAGTCAACAAAATTAAGAGTTGGTTTTTGGAAAGAAAAAAATAGACAAATCCTTATTTAGACTAAGAAAAATAGAAAACAAGTAAAATCAGAAACGAAAGATGAGACATCTCAACTGATGCTACAGTAATTAAAAGGATCAAAGAGAATGCTATGAACAATTATCCACCAACAGCTTGGATAACTTAGAAGAAATCAGTAAATTCCAAAAGCATACAACACAACATGACTGAATCATGAGGAATTAGAAAAGCCAACAGACCAATAATGAATGAGGAGATGAGCCAATGAAAAAAACAAAACGTTACCCCCCGCCAAAAAAAAAAACCCTCCAGCAATGAAATATTCAGAACCAGATGGCTTCATGAGAGAATTCTAACAAAACATTTAAAGAAGAATCTACACTAACCCTTCTCAAACACTTGCAAAAGTTTGAAAAGGAGAGAGACTACTTCTGAGGTCATTTTATGAGGCCAGGATTACCCTGATACCAAAGCCAAAAACACCACAAGAAAAGAAAATTACGACTTTCATAGGGAGTGACATCAGTAACGTGGTGGAAAAAGAGGGTCCTGAGTATCCCTCCTCCCACAGATACATCAAGTAAACATGTACATACACATGGATCAATTATCTCCATAAAAAGCCAGAATCCAATGGAAAGACTATTATACATTGGATGACTGAGAAAATATCCACATCGAAATGGGTAGGAAAAATGGAGATATGCTTGCACACTAACCTCACCCTAAGCATAGTGCCTTACAAACTCAGGAAGTGTACCCAACTCCTAGCTTCTTCCCAAGGAGCAAAGGGATGTACTACACATATAGAATCCAACTTTTACAGTGTCTGCCAGAGAGCTTGGAGCTTTAGTCACCATGCTGGAGGAACAGCAGAGACAGGGCATCAGAGAATTTTCCTCAAGCATAAAGAACAAAGTGGTTTTGAACTGTAAACTCCCCAGGATCAGCCCATCTACCAGCTTCCCCATGGGTTAGGGCTTATATTTTACAAGCAGCTCCCTGTTATTCTGGCCTCTAACAACTCAGTATCTGGGGGCCTATGTAACAGATAAAGAAAAAACCTTCTCCAGCCAAACAAGGGGGCAGCATTTCCCATGCCTTCTTCCCTGGCTTGTCCCAGGAACAATTCCAGCCCTAAAATCTCTCTATGAAAAGAGGTTGGAGGCCTCTGCCACCAAAAACAGGAGGTTGGTGCTCCTCATTCCTTCTTCCTTGGCTTGCTCTTGAGATAAATTTGTGCAAACTCTCATTAGAGGAAAGCTTGAACTACACTTTAGACCAATGTATCTAACAGATATTTATAGAACAATCCATTCAATAGCAACAGAATACACATTCTTCTCAGATGCACACAGAACATTCTCCAGGATAGATCATATATTTGAACACAAAGCAAGTTTTAACAACTTTAAGAATATTGAAATCATAACAAGTATCTTTTCTGATCACAATGGCATGAAACTAGAAATCGATAGCAGGATGAACCTTGGAAAACTCACAAATCTGTGGAAATCGAATAATATGCTCCTGAACAACCAATGGGTCAAAGAAGAAATTAAAATGGTAATTTAAAAGTATCTTGAGACAAATGAAAGTAGAAACATAGTATCTAAACCCTGTCACTCACTATATGCATCACCCTGGGTAAATCACTTAACCTCTCTGTGCTTTTCCTCATTTATAAGAAAGAATACATAGTAATACTTCTTATTATTGATGTTATGGGTTGGATTGTGTTTCTCCAAAAGATACAACTATTAGTTATATCTAACTGTTAATACCCCAGAATTTGACTTATTTGGAAATAGTGTCATTGCAGCTGTAATTAAGGTAAGGTGAAGTCATACCGGCCCTTAATCCAGTATGACTGGTCTTCTTATTAGTAGAGGAGACAGACACAGAGAGAGAAAATAGTATGTAATTACAGAGAGAGAGACTGGATTTATGCTGCCATAAACCAAGGAACACCTGAGCTATCAGAAGGTAGAAGATGCAAGAAAGAATTCTTTCCTAGAGGCTTTGAACAGACCATGGTCCTTCCAACACTTTGATTTTGGATTTCTAGCCTCCAGAACTGGGAGAGAATAAATTTCTGTTGTTTTAAGGCACCAAGTTTGCAGTAATTTGGTATAGCGACCACAGAAATTAATACAGTTGATAAGAAGATTACTGAAATAAAAATCTCAGGAAAGTGCCTGAAATACAGCATTCATTAAATTTTAATTTTCATTACCTATATCATTTCTTGTGCTATAATATAAACTTTCTGAGTTAAGCAACCATATCTTATGTTATTCTCTCTGCCAAGTGGCAACCCAATACATACCACACAGAACCATGGCTCAGAACAAAATAACTACTTATGAAATGTGTTTTGAGTAAAAGTAAGTAATGCATTAATTCTTCTTATTTATTCAATCTGTTATAGGTTAAGATTTGAAAAAAACAATAGTTGATATATTGCTTAAAATACTTATGATTTGGGAAATTATTTTCTATGCAAAAATGAATGAGATGAAACATATCTATAATTGTATACCAGTCAATTATTTGAAAAATAACTGAAGTTCTAAGGAAACTAATTACTAATTGACAGCACATTAAATTTGTTTTATCTCTTTTCATTGTAATAAAAAATACTTGAAATACTTATCTTCTTTTTCTGTTGGTTGAAATTATCTATGATGACACCAATGAACAAATTCAAAGTGAAGAATGACCCAAAAATGATAAAGATGACAAAATAAATATACATGTAGAGGTTGTATTCATATTTGGGCTGCTTGTTTACCTATAAAATTAATAAACATTAGCAGTATGTTGATGATAACATTCATCATTTTCTTTTTCATATGGTTTGACAAGGTAATCCAAACAGTGCTAATCTAGGTAAACATGGTATTTCAGAAGTCATAGCATTGTTGAGGCTTAACATAATCATTCTTAAAATTTTATTGAACATTAAATAAGTATTTATTATGGGTTTACTATGTACATAAATACAGTCTTTAACTGACTACAAAGGAAGGGCCTAACCATATGTAGTACTTGTTCTCAGATGGGTAGGACAATTTAGTAACTAAGTGATCTAAAGTGTGCTTTTTATTTCAAAAGAAAAAAACTATAAAAGAGATCATATCACATTTATATAAATTTTGCTATTTATTTAATTCCAAATATGTCTTTACTAGATTTTGTGTAAATATAAACTACTGAGTAATATTCAAAGTTTCTTAGCATAGAACATTTTCACATAAACTCTTCTAAGGTGTTTTTAAAATATAAAAACAGTAAAAACTATCAATAAAAATTATTTAATTTTTATTTTGATAAATGAATATTTACTGAGCACTTAGTATTGCTAAGTGCTGTACTTGCATTTTCTTGTTGGATTCTTACAACAACACTATCAGATAGACACTGAATTATTTTCCTTTTACAGATGAATTAACTAAGTCTTAGAGAGGCGAAGTAATTTGCTCAAAGTCGGTTGCAGACCTTGGGCTATGTGGTACTGCCAGAATTTGAGTCAGGCTGTGCATCTCCAACAGCTGCACTTGTAACCACCAGGCTCCTATTAGGCGGAGGTTCTTCACTGTTTGTGTACATACCAAGGGCTCCATGAAAACCACTGAAGTAAACTAAGGAGCTTTTAAAAATTGTAAGGTTTGGTGTTATAATGAGCAATACTTACATTAACAGAATCAACCGCTGCATACATAATATCCATCCATCCCTTAAAGGTTGCCTGTAAATAGAGCATTTATAGAATCAGAATGTGAAGCTCATAATAGCCACATAGTTTTATCTGTTTAATGTTATCACATTTACTAATAATAGATTAGTAAGTTTTTCTGTATTTCAAAATATCGATTTAATATAAGATGCTATATATTTTTTAAAAAGGACACATTCCCAAGTCACATTCTACATCTTAGTCCTAATATTTCCCAATTGTCACATTTTGCACATGAACTTTCAATTTTCCAAATGTGGAGGAGGATTTTATGAATAAGGCAGGAACCATTTTTTCTCCATTTCTTAAGGATTCTCTGTGGCAGTGAGAAGTTCCTCTCATTTCTCTACAGTGTAAAGCAGGAAGTTCAAAAATGACTATTCATTTTTGAAGCAATATTCAGATGGTACAAAGTGGGGGTCCAAATGACAACAAATATCAATTATGGATTAATAACTCCCAAATGCAACAAAAACCTGTGCTGCTTAATTCAGGTTAGGCACATGTTATAGGAAAGACCAACTCTGTTTTTAAAGTCGTACAGTACTTTAACTTCTAATCAATAGATTATTTAAAGAATGACTTATATCCTTTACCCAATATCCATTTAAATACAAGCATTCATGAAAGGGGTCACTTACAACTTGAAGCAGAGATAGGTAACCGAGTCCGACATTATCAAAGTTCACTTTCAAGTTTTTCCATCGCACATTTTGACTAACATTCATAAGGGCAAAACACTCGGAGCGATTTTGAACTTGACTTGTAGGGAACCGTGACCCGTCTGTGGTGTTAACACACTCGTAGAACTTGCCAGCAAACAAATTTACTCCCATGATGCTAAATATTAGCCAGAATATAAGACACACAAGTAGCACATTCATGATGGAAGGAATTGCTCCTATGAGTGCATTCACAACCACCTTGTATTCAGAAGAAAGAAAAGAAGGATCAGGATTAATAAAAAATGTTGACCAGGCAACATTAAAGAAACATAATACAGACATAAAGAAATTAGAAAAGCCACTGTTAAATATTTAAGACTTCAACTAACTGACATATATTTATTGAATGCCTACTACATGCTCAGCAGTGTGCCAAGCAAGACGAAGTGAGACATGAGCCCTGTGATCACCAGGTTTACAAATTACATGATTAACACAAAATAAAACTATTAGCAAAATGTAAGACGAAATAACTAAAATTACATGATAGCTTAAATAAATGAAAACATAAATAAAAATAATAAACCAAAAACCTGATATTGATAAGGTGAAGTTGTAAAATCTGCACACTCTGGAAAAGAAAGAAATTTATAAACATAAATTATAAAAAATAATGTATACATTTAACTGTTCATGATCCCAGAATTAGCAGCATTAAAGATTCCGCCATGTAGAGAAACTACTGGTGTACATTAGGTAGAATTAAGATTGGAGTCTTTTAATGGTTTGAACCCCTTAGATTGGGCTGGCTCTACAAAATAAGAGCAATTTTTTTGAATTTATTATTCTAACTCCAAAATACTTTATGTGTAAGTCCTTGGCTAAATATGCACAGTGCTGGCCTTAGTTAAAACAAAAATTAGGCATAACTTTTCTTTAATACTTCATTTATTTCTGCTTTTCAGCATTTCCACTGCTTTTGATCACCAATGCCCCCTGCCACTCCAATTTTCCTCCATGGCAACTATTGCAGCATTTAACATTCTCCAGATTTTCTTAGTTACCCCATCCTTCAAAATCTGCCTGTCTTACGCTTCAGCTCTAGTCCCCATTTAAGCACAAATCTCTTAAAAGATTAAGTTGTTAGGGATGTAACATTGTGATTCCTCTTTTCTGAAATATATTAAGCAGGCTCTGAAGACATTTTGAAATAGGGAAACATTAGAGTTCTCTGACTACTCATGAGATTGTCTGGAGCAGGGGTTTGCAAGCATTTTCTTAAATATTTTTTAGCTTTGCAGGTTTAATCTCTATTGTAACTCTTCAACTCTACTATTGTGGCATAGATCATACATAAACAAATGGGCATGGCTGTATTCCAATAAAACTTCCTTTACGAAAACAGGCAAGGGACCATGGGCTGTGGTTTACTGATTCCTGGTCCAGAGAGATGGTTATTACTCTGAAGTCCAAGGACCGGTAGATGTTCCCCGAGGACATAAAATTATATGAAAACCACTATGGCTGTGCTCTCTTTCTGGAGAAATGATTTTTACTTTCTTCAGATCCTTACAGTATTTGTGATCCCCACAAAAGTTAGGAAGAACAGGAAAAGAGAATGAAGTTCAAGGTGGCTGGCTCCTGTTGAAGCCTACCTATTCATCTTCATTTCCTGCCACCCTCCTGCTATGCACATCACACAGATCCTTCTAGTTACTGGCCAAACACACTTTGCACACTCTACTTTGTGCTTACTTATGTAGTGTATTACTGCCTGCAGTGCCTACCTGCTGTGATTTGGGGCTTACTCTTTCAGTCATGAAATGTCTGGAATGTCACCTTGTGAAGTTTTCTCAGACTTCCCCAGGTAGCTACTCTCTCCTATACATCCCTGTAGCATTGTGTGATTACTATTTCATAGAAGGTATCGTAGAATAATAACTATTTCCCTGTATGTCTCTCCTGTGACCATTGGTCCTATTCACTCTTGGGGGATTGAGGTCCACTGTACTCTGTGCTTTCTATAGCACAACAGCTGACATATAGTTGGTGTTTAAAATGTGAATAATGTTGGAATGATGGGTCCGTGAGGGAGTAAGTACCTATCGCTCTAATGAGAAGCCAGTTGGGAAAGTTAACAATCTCAAAAGCCTCAGGATTCAAAGCAAGCTAAGTACAAAATGCCTCAGATGCATTATTGTAGTTATTCTTCAAAATGACCCTGTGTGTGGTGTGAAGAAATATCTCCTTTTGCATAGTTAACAAATATAACTAAATAGACATGCTTGCCCCTCAAAATATATTAAAACATTTTCCTGCATTCAATTTACCTGTATTACAGATAAAGAACAAAGAACAAACAGGGTAAAATAATGGACTGGCTTAATCAATGAAGCAAGTAGGTTTGGAGGGGAAATCATGTTCTTTGTTCATGAAAATGCAGAATATTGTATGCTCAAATCCAGGGATCGATCATAAATTCTTGATAGATTATACCATTCTACTAATGCTCAAAAAATTGAGTTAACATCGATGAATTCCAATACCATCTTTCTGCATAAAATGGAGCTTTATACTTTTTAAATTCTTATGATAGAGCATTTGAATTTTGCTTTTGAATTTTTTTTGTATAATTATAATCTCTCTTATATACTTGGAAGCCATTATATAACTAGGTACATTAGGTAGTATAGGTGACAGTCATAATTAGGTTGGCAAGGATAACGGTAAAGATCTGCTAGGCTGAAAGAACTTTAATATTCACTTGAGTCTGATTAAAACCCAGACTTCTTAGCTCTATTCCAGAATTTCCAATTCAATGAGTCTGTGGTGGGGCCCAGGAATTTGCATTTCTAAGTTCTCAGTTGATGCTGATAGCTGGTCAATAGACCACATTCAAAGCATCCCTAAATTAGACTAATTTCCATGTTAAATTGCTCAGAGACTGTAAGGAAGGGAGGCATTTAGGTAAACAAATAAGTATACTACAATATAAGGAGGGTTTTAGGTGTCTGAACAGAGAGGAAGAGTGCCCAAATATGCCTGCTGGTGGACAGACAAGGCAAATACAAGGCAAATTTAAATTGAGCCTTAAAGGATAGGTAGGTGTTTGTCTGCTGTATTGATGGGTTAGGATTGGGGCAGGGCAGGGAGAAGCATTCCAGGTGGAGAGTACAACAGAGGCGTGAGAAAGCAGGTATAAATCTGGAGAAGAAATTTGAGAAGAGTAGCAGTGCAGAAGAGTAGCAGTGCAGGAGGATATGGACTAATCACAGAAAATAAGGTGGTTGTCCTCCATGTGTTTTATGAAGTTGATGGCTTAGCATAGCCTTTAAAGCTAGGTTGATGGTAAGTCGTTATTTACTTTGTCTAAATGAACATCTTTGTCTCTGCTTTTCAGGTACTATGCAGCCTAGTGTAAATTAAGTAAACTGTCGGAACTTTAGTTTCTGAAACTAATAATTTATATTAGTTTTTTGGATATATATTAATAATAATAATAATAAATATTACTATTGTATCCATGTAATTTGGACATAATTTCACTTACTTTGAAACATTATTTGAAGGATGAAATTAAATGTGATGGCTTATGCTACCTCACTTTCCTGTATTTTCTTGTGTTTTCTACCTAGGGTATTCCTTAAACACATATTATTTGAGCACCTGATATAGGCAAGTCCTTGTGACTTATGTATGAGAGATGGTGTCAAGACTAACAATGTTTTCTTCATTTGAATTTCCTAGTATAGGGAAGATTTCCACTTAAAAAGGGAAAAGTCATGTGTTTGGATCATTCTATCATTTAACAATATTAGATAAAGGAAGGATTATTGTGTTTGATTTATTCCTTTGTTAAACAATACGCACTGAATTATAGTATGTATGCATATATATGTACACATATATATGAATATACACAGTACACATCTAAACAGCCCATATTTATGTATGTATATACATATGCTTGTGAGTAAATATAAACAGCCCATAATTTCTACATATCCATTTTTTTTCATATTTTATGCTTCATTTAAAAAATAAGAACACTATATTAGGAAGTTTAGTATTTTCTTACCCTCATCCCTTCAAATCTGGATAAGGCTCTTAGAGGTCTTAAAGCTCTAAGGGTCCGAAGGGATTTAATAGGGCCAAGATCTGAGTAGCCGAGAGTGTTTGCGACTAAAGTTACCAAAGAAACCTGTAAAAGAAAATAACATTTTCATTAATTGTGTCAATGAAATGATAAAGCATAAAAAGGAAAAGTCAATTTTGAAAGTCACTAAGAGTAGCTCTACAGGAACAATATAATTTTATATATGAAATATCTAGTCATTGCCTAAAAAAATGGGTAAGATGGATATTCTTGTAAGGAAATAGGTTTTGAAGGTTAACCACATTAAAAAGAAATAATGGAAGTAAAGTAGGTTATTTAGTCTATCTGAATAGAAATCATATATGTGTTTTCCCATTTTATAATCAATGGTTATATAATTGCTTATAAAATCTGAAAATGTAATTATAGCAATGATCAAAATTTCAATTGAAATAAAACTCAGAGCAAAATGGAAGTGTGTGATTCTGAAGCTAAGTCATGAAAGTGTGGCATTCGTGTAACTAAATCTAAGTCCTAGTACAAATCTTATTCAAAAACATTCTGAAGACTCATGATTTTGAGATGGAGCAAATTTCCAACAATACTGTTTCTGCCCTACAATTTCTCAGGATTGGCATCAATGATCTAACTAGTAATAATTAGTGGGAGGACAATTTCAATTACACTGAAGAGAGAATGAGGGCAAATGATTTCACTGGCTTCATAAGCAACATAGTTATATATAAGAAATTCATCATGTTAGACAGACCAGCTGCAATTACTGGAACCAGTATCCAAAAGAAATGTGTGTTCTTATCATAAATTGTCTCAGAAGAAAGAACATGGACAGAAACACAATCAGTATACATTTTCATAACAGAGCAATCAGCTTCTCAATGACCTTAGATCTGGATATGTAAGTGCATTAACTCTCTGAATTAGTTCTGTTTAAAGTATTCATTTGTTTTACACTTTGTGTAGCAGGAAACAAAGTCTAAGAACAATGTCTGGAATGCAGTTCTGCATTGTAAGTTAAGGCAATGACTAAGAGATTCAAGTTTTCCAGGGAAGAATAGGAACATGTGAGAATCAACTACTTTATATTTGACAATCTAAGGAGAAGAAAAATTCATTGCTCACAAGTTCATTGCTACTGCTATCAGAGACAAGTAAACTAATTTATGAAGCAGGAGGTGTTAAAGTGTTTGTCCTCATGTAGTACTTTTGAATGTCTCACTAAAGGTAACATTACTTTTTCTTTCTAATTCCTTAGGCTATATATTCAGCAGAACGAATTGATCTTCATACCATTCTTAAATTCACCCAGTCATGTATATCCATTATTTTCCACTTAAGTACACTTAAAAAATAAGTACCCTCCCTCTTTAATCTGGAAAAAAACAAAGTTTTAAAATGTCTCGTTGTGGTTTGAATGTTTGTGCCCTCCAAAACTCATTTTGAAACTTAATCCCTGATGTAACAGTATTATGAAGTGGAGCCTTTAAGAGGTGATTGAATCATGAGGGCTGTGGATTAATGGATTAAAGGATTATCGTGAGAGTAAGTTAGTTATCATGAGAGTGGGTCTATTACAAAAGCCAGTTTGGCTCTCAGTGTACTCCCCTTGCTATGAGATGCCCTGCACCACTTTGGGACTCCGCAGAATTCCCACAAGCAAGAAAGCCCTCATCAGATGTGACCCCTTCGCCTTGGACTTTCCAGCCTCTAGAATTGTAAGACATAATTTCTTTTCATTATAAATTACCTGGTCTAAAGTATTCAGTTATAGCAACAGAAAATGGATGAAGACATGTTCGTTATAATTTAAATAGCCCCTAAAATAGTGGTAGAGCTATTCTCCAAATTGCTGTTAAGTGAGTTTTATATTGAATATAATATATGCACATTACTGAGAAAGCTGCAGTATACTTTGTATCTGAGAATACATATATGTGTCTATCTTGCCTACATACGTAGCTATACAAATATGTGCCCATACAGATGAATTAATGCTCAAACACGTTTCAAATAATCAAGAAGCCTACAGAAAACAGATGAGTCTATCCGCATTCAGATCAGTTTTCTGAAACCTGAATATGCACCCGAAACACCTGTAGGGCTTGATAGAACAGTTTTCTTGGTCCTAACCCTAGCATTTCTGATTCAGTAGGTCTTAGGGATGGGTACTGAGATTTTACATCCCTAAACATTTCTCTCTTGTATGTGTCAATGCTTTTGTTTCAGGGATCATACTTTGAGAACAACTGCTCTAGATAAGTTTCTCTGTTTTGCAGGAAACAAACAAACAAACAAACAAACAAAAACAATTAAGCCCCTCTTCCAAATCTGCATCTCTACCAGCAGGAATATTGTGTGGAGGTTTACTCTCCATGTTTTGCACTATATTGTTTGTTTCCAAAATATTAAATAACATTTCAAATTGAAATTACATACCTCCCTGAGTTCTGCATATTACATACCAATAAACAAGATGTTACATCCACTAAGAATCACCAGTTCAGATTTTAAAATATAAAACAATTCCTGTTATTAAACAGCCATATCTCTTAATTTAAAATAATTCAATTCTACTTGTAAACTTTTATTTATTATAATGAGTGATGAAAATGAGTATGTTTGTGATAATATTTTAAATGTTTTTGAATAGCTTAAACTTTTAAAGACCCAATCATATTCAAAGATTAAGACAAAAGAAAAATAACCTACATTCCATTATTTCTTCTTATATTGGTTAGCCTTTCTTTAAAACTATTATATTACAAAAGTATCCATGTTACCATTTTTATATTTCCTAGCTGTACTGAGATAGCTTTATATATAAAAGGTGAATCCAAAACGATCAAACAGTATGAAATCATTAATGTAAGTTATCAAAAATTAGAGTTTTCATAGAGGAAGCCCAAGAGAAACGATGAGGTACAGTGTATAGCTACACTTTGACAAAAAAGTGTTTTTGCATGTAACTTACATAGAACACAAAAATGTTATTGCTTTTAATATTTAACATATTGTGCTGTTAAAAAAATAAAACATTTACTGAGCTTTAAACAAAAGTTGAGAAGTTGAACTTTTGGGTAAATATGACTAGTTTGATTAAATTTTGCAGTTAAATTTTGCTATTTACAATCAGCCTTGTAATTTTCTTGTCCATGAATGATGTTGTATTAATTTATCTTTTCTGAAAAGTCTGATGATGCAAACGCTTGGTTAAATGTTAAAGCACTTGTTGGCACATAAAAATTTACATGTTGACCTCTAATTATTCCAGACATCATATAGAAAACAAATCTCTAAAAACTATGACTGATTATAGTATGCTTCTTCCCTAATCACAAAAGCTAGTTTTCTGAAAATCTAGGAGAATTAGTAAAAGATGAAGAACATATTGTTCTGAGAAAAATATAATTGAGAGATTGAGGTTATAAATTAATTTAAGAAAGCCTTTAAAATAATATAAAATATCATATACAATAATATATTATTAAATTACATCATTACAATATAAAATAAGATAATTAGGGTATACTCAATTAGAACAAATTGGTAACAGTAGGTGTTGTATGATTAATTTCTATCTAAGATTCCTTGATCTCACCAACTCTTTTAACATCTCTTTCTTGACTACCTCAACAAGAAGCCCATAACAACATTTTTACTTTGATAAAAATGATACATAAAACATTCTTATGTATTTTCCATCATCCAGGTATTCAACAGTTCTTTGAGTTTATTATGTGAAATTATTAATGCCTATTTCTCTGCTCCACTGCCAATCCAGAGATGAAGGGTACATCACATGTTTGAGAAAGAGATAAGAGTTTTGTCTCATTTGGCTTTCCCCATCATCATGCATGTGATAAATATTTAAAAATTCCATGCCTTCCCTCTCCCTGAATATAAAGTTAGTTTGCTTTAGCTCTAGCATTTTTACATAAATTATAGGTCACGTATCAGACAACTTGATATACTCCTCATCCTCTTATACCTTCTAATTTTATATTGTGAGTAATCAGTATTTCATCTCTTTAATTTATGCCTCTGCCCTTTACTCTTACCACCTCCCACTCCCTAGTCTTAAATTTTGTTCTTATTCCTAACAGGAAAGATATTCAAATGATGTATTTCTAAAAAATCACATCTCCTCTGATTGTAGAAAACATAGGCTAAAGTTAATTACAAGGCTGGGTGTGATGGCTCATGCCTACAATCCAAGCACTTTGGGAGGTCAAGGCAGGAGGATCACTTCAGCCCAGGAGTTTGAGACCATCCTGGGCAACACAGCGAGACTCCATTTCTCAACAACAAAACAAGTCAATTATAAATGTTAGAATGATACAGGAGAGAATTTACATTTGTTGAAGGATTTCTGTTCTGATATTTCTTCAAGATATAATTCCACTGGCTGTACCAATATTTCTAAAAACTCAAACCTATAGCCTAAAAGTATATAACCATATTTAAAATATGCTAATATATAACATTGGTGAAAGTTATTCAGAACTCTTAGTAAAAATAAACTCTCTTTTATAATATACTCAAAAGTACCTACATCGACAATTAAGAAATCCAGCCAACACCAGGCATTGGTGAAATATGTTTTATAACCATAGGCTACCCATTTTAGAAGCAATTCCAGAATGAAGACGTAAGTGAATATCTTGTCAGCATAATCCAGGATAATCTTAATGGTTTTTTTCCTTTCAATATATATATCTTCAAAAGCCTGTAGATATAATATTCACATTTCATTCAGGCACAACTTAAAACTTATTAAGTCACAACAAAAACAGGAGATACAATACTAATGCTAAGACCACTGAATTCCGATAGTGATGCAGGTCAGCTGACTTTCTTCTGGTTTACAGCTATGGTATAACACTTAGTTCTAGCCTTCTACCAGGCTGCT
>RJWJ010028643.1:0-21261 GCA_004363605.1 Indri indri | reverse complement strand
ATCACATTAACCCACAGGAAGAGATATTTCAATCCATGCTTACTTAATAGAAATCATTTATTATTTACCCTACAATACTATTATATACCAAAAAAAGCAAAGACTCAAAGACCTACTCTGCCGTTATGTAGCCACTAAATTTCAAAGCACAATTTTCTCAAGATCTACAATTTCTACTCCAACTTTAAAAGTTAATATATTTACTACCTTTCAAATACCTTTTCTGAATCTTCAATATTTACATGGTTTAGTTCTTTCCCTCCAATATTTACACTCAACATCATGATTTAACAATACTTTTTCCTACTAAAAATGCTCAAGGCCATTTTTATCCAAGTCATACTATCATTTTATTACAACTTTTTTGAAGCAAAAAGGATGTAGCTAGAACCAAAAGACATTGGAATCTGATTTAAAATAAGCCCTCAATAAATAATCTCTCAGGAGTAATATTTAGGATGGCTCACTCAATTTCAATAAAACATTCTGATTTACATAATATTGAATTTCTAGTCTTCCATATTGTGCACTTTAATAATAGCCAACCCATTTTCAAATAAAATAAACCTAGAAACATAAAATATGTAAATTTAAAAAAAGAACCATAAAAATACAAGTCCTTAAATTGCAGATTATACCACTGATGTAACTATTTTATGAAATGTTAGCAAAAATCTCAAAAAATGTGACTGGATATTAAGCGATATCTCCTTTTTAAAATTTTGTGATTAACAGGACTTTTATTGGTAGTAAACTAGAGCAAACAATCAGAATAATACATATGCAGTATTCAGTACACACAATAAAAGTTAAAGAAATTCAAAACCTGTATAAAACAAAAAACTGGAGAAAAATCATACAGCTTAAGAGATACAGTGGTAAAGGTCCTCTCCATCCTTTGATTACAGCTCGTACTCTGTACCCAATAGAACTTACCGCGCTTACTGAAATAAGAAATACAGACTTTTTAGTATTGAGTGTATTTAAGAGGATTAAATACATTTTCTATGAATCTTGCAATGACAACGTGGTGACCCTTTAGCTGCTAAAGCTAAGGGGAGGAAAGTGGGAAAAGGAAATTAACTAGTATTTTGTAACCATTTTTAATAATTTCTTATTTTCCAAACACTGCTTTTATAACAGAAGTGTTTTACACTTGCACAATATTAATTACTTTATTATACATGGAAGCCTGGGGTAGGCTGATTACACAATAAGACTGCAAACAACCAGTGGTACTTTTCTGACGTCAGAAGAGTACATAAGACTGAAACATCACCAAAAGTACATAAAAAACTCATCAGCATAAACATCAAAGTACATTAAAAAATATAATCAGGAAAAAAATACAATTGCTAAAAAGCGGTTTAGAGCAGAGCCACTGCCTATCAGTAGCTTCAAATGGCAATTAGCGTTCATAGCAAGTTTTGATGACTTTACAAGACCCCTGTACAATACTGACTAATGCACCCTTTTAAAATGTACATTAAAGGCTGTAATTTCACAAAGAGGTTCTGATGTCATTACTATACGCAGACACACTCTTATCCCTCACAAGAGCTATGTCACGAGTTGGAATTACATCCTTATTAACATCTATAACTCTGAGTATGTGGGGTTTTATTATACATGGAAATCTGCAGGGTCTGTATTTTTTTTTTTTTAAAAAGGTGGGGGTTGGGGAAGTTTATCCTACTGTTTTGTATTTGGATGCCACAAGGCTTATAAAATGCATAATGAATTACCTATTGGAATGTAAATGATTCTAAAATTGAAACTGTCAAGATAGAAGACAGAATAAGGAAGGGCCAGAACTCTAAGAAAAAAGATAGGTTAAAAACAAGAACAAAAAACCAGAAGTGTGGGTAATACGTAACAGCACAGACAAGAGAACATTTTTAGGTCATGTATAATAAAGAATGCATACCCCGAATTTCAACCAATCATACAATTCCAACTTGGGTTCTAATACTGGCACCAGCCCACCACTTGGGCTTCAATACTGCGCTAGATGTCAGTAGAATCGCTTAATGGAATTACAGCCTTGTTACAGTTGGGATAAAGAGAGGGTGCTTTTTTTCTTCTTTTATTAAAGCTATCATTCCAGGCTTTGATCAAAGATCCAAGAATATTTGTTCTACCAGGCTGGAATGAATGTGGTTTGGAAGTTCAGAGTACATTTAAAAGCTGCAACAAAATATAGGTAGCCAACAATCTCAGAATTTTGGATCAGCCCAGATGGAGATAGCAATTTGAAATGGTTTCGATCCCTTACTTAAATGACAAAATATATCATATCAGCCCAGATAGAGCAATTTGAAATGTTTTCGATCCCTTACTTAAATGATGAAATGTATATTATACTATCTGTAAGTTGGATATTCCATTACAGTGATAACGTACAGAATTCCCATGCGTTATTACACTTTCCTGAGAGTAAAGCAATTAGAATTAACCTTAATCCTAGCAACAAAGTTTTTTTTGTTTTTTGTTTTTTTTTGTTTTTTTGTAGGATTTTTTTGTTTTTTTGTTTTTTGCATTTAAAACATTTGGGCTATTCCCTGACGATCTATACATGTAAATTTGATTGCTAAACATTGTCACTTTGAATGTCAAACTATTTTTAATCTATTGATTTTGATTAAAAATCATAATACAAACAGAGCTAAAATCACACTAACAAAATAAACTAAATATGAAAAGTTGCATTGAAAGGGCATTACATTATTCTTAATAGGATCGTGTAGAAACATTCCAATGGCAGTGTTCTCAAAATAAAACAAAATTACATTAGAAGACCCCCAGCCTGGTCACTTTTGGGACCTTACCTGTAACTCTGGCTGGTGGGTGTCTTTACTCTTGTACTACATGGCTCACTTACATCAGACATCATATTTGTATACCCTGAGAAATCTGACACTGAAGTCCTTACTCTATGGTCCACTTCTCCATTAGAGTTAGTGATAAAGGTCATTGGCACCCTGCTGCCCGACTTAAACTGAGAACCAAACGCTTGTGCAAAGTTCTCAATCTGGTATGTTGTTCTAGGCTCTATGTCTTTCTGAGGATCTATCTGGCTAGCTAACTCCTGAGATGGAATCTGAAAGCTTGTAGAGGACTCTAAGTTTTTCTGTTGTTCCTTCTGGCTAGTCAATTTCTGAGATGAGGACTGGAAGGCTGATGAAGTCTCTAAGTTCTTCTGAGAATCTATCAGATCATCCAGCTCCTGGGAAGGTGTCAACTGCTGATGTGTAGCATCCAAAGCAGATAAATAAAGACCTGGTTGAGATCCAAACAACATCCCAAAAGGAGGCTTTGGCAATGAAGATGGCAACACTGAGGTAACAGATTGGCCGAAACCACACTCCAAAGGAGATGTAGTGTATATTTGTTTTTCTGGAAATAAAGTGTGGTTGTGGAGAGGTGAAGACAAACTGACAAATTGGAAACCATGTCCAAGAGCAAAACCTGCATTAGTGGATTTTTCAAAAGCCTGTTGGAGGTATTTGGAGTATTCTTGCAACATGCTTGCTTTATCATTTGAAGGTGTTTGGGTGCCTGGGCTCAAATTTTCTTCTTGAACCAATTCTGAATGTTCTCCTGAGGTGTGTAAATCCACACGTGGTTCTGTTATATTGAAAGGATCCTCTTTCTGGCTTTCTGATTTGTTAGAGTATTGATCCAAAATACTTTGTAAAACCTCATCAGGAATTCCAGACTTGTCATGGCAAGACTTAATATCAGCACTTAGAGCTGAGGAGTCAATAAGTGACAATGGCGCCTCATTGTCCAGAACACTGACACCTGCAGATTGAATGACGGACTGTTGGGAGACCATGTGTCCTACATTTATAGAAAAGGCACTGTTGCTGCTGGCAGTTGGTAAATATCTTCTTTTCTTTGAAAACTGCATGGCATCATCATAATTACTACTTAATTGACCTTGTTTGCCACTTGTACTTTGGAGAAGACTAATGGTCTCCACACTATTATTCGATACTATCCCAAGTGAGCCACCTGGTTTCCCAGACAAGGATTTCTGTCCAACTATGTCTGGTACTGGCGACACAAAATTAAGGTAGTTTTTATCTGTATTCTTTCTGCTTCCTTTCTTAAAGATCAATTTTGGCACCCTTTTCTGCAGTTCATCTATTCCAGTGCCAATTATGCCTCCACTGGAAGACACAGTAGGCATTTCTACTGAGTAACTCTGCATGTTTATATTATTTGAAATTTGTGATTCATTTGTTTTACCAGTCTTATGTTCCTTGTTTTCAATAGCTATGCTTTTTGACTTCGTTTTTCTCCTCGAAGAACTTGTACTTCCCTGAGACAACACAGCCAGATTACCCATATTGTTATGGTTTGATGACCCAGGTTCCGCACTAGCGGCTCCTTTAACTATGACTTCACCACATGTACGCCTGTGCTTCAACAATCTATCAGTCCTTGAAAAATACTGTTGGCAAGTGTCACACTTATATGGCTTTTCTCCACTATGTGTCCTCTTGTGTCTCTCCATATGGTACTTCTGAATAAACTTCATGCTGCACTGATCACATCCAAATGGCTTCTCTCTACTATGAATTTTCTCATGTCTCTGCAGTAGGTATTTCTGAATGAAACCCATACTACACTGGCTGCACTGGAAAGGTCTTTCTCCTGTATGAATGAGGACATGTCTCCGCAGGTGATAGGAGCTTCTAAAAGCAGCACTACAGTGATCACAAATATGAGGTTTCTGACTTGGGGAGAGGATGGCACCTTCTCCATCTCCAACCAAAGAAGGTTTGGAAGATGCACTTGGCTTCCTCTTGGCTTTGATTCCCTGAGATTCTGGCTTTGGCCTCTTTGCCTTTTTGACATTAGTGTCCTGCTTTGGCTCCTCGTTGCCATGGTGGTCATCGGTCCTGCTACTGCTGCTGAGTAACACGTCGCGGTGGTGCTGGGCTGGTTGCTGCTGGACATGCTGGTGGAGAATACTGAGGTCCTGGATGACGCCGTGGCTCCCTCCTTCCCCGCCGCCTAGGCCTGGGGATCTCTCTTCAGCCCCAGCGAACAGCCCCCCGTAGTGGTGGTGGTGATGGTGGTGGTGGTGGGACTGCTGCTCCTCAAGATCCGTGGGCTTCTCCTGTTTGATGCTAACCAAAGACGGCAAGAATCCCCAGGAGGTCCTCTGCGAGGGGAAGGCCGCGGCTGACGCCGCGGGCTCCTTCTTGAAAGTCATGTCCGGGGCTGGCGGAGGGGGGCGCTCAGCGGCCGGGGCTGCGGAGGTAGAGGAGGATAACACGCACTGCGGGGGAGGGGCGGCCGACCCCGCCGGCCGGGTGAAGCTGGTGACCGGGGGAAGCCGGTGGTTGAACATAACCATACCCTGGGGAAAGGTGGGTTCCATCTCTGCCCTCCTGCCGCCGCCGCCGCCGCCACTACCGCCGCCGCCTGAGCCGCTACCACCGCTACTGCCGGTACCGCCGCCGCCACTCAGGAACCCACTGCCGATTTTCATACCCCGGAGGAGGCCTGGCTGAGGAGAGGAGGAGGAGAAGGGAAGAGGGAGGCAAGGAGGTGGAACCGGGCCCCGGGCCGGGACCACCGCAGCGCTCAGGACCCCGCCGCGCCGCCGCCCAGACCGCAAGGCGCCCTGCGCTTATTCCCAGCCCAGTCGCCTCCGGCACTGGCACGTATGATCCTACGACTCTTCCTCGGGCCTCGCCCTCGCTCTCCCAGACCCACCGGCAACACTTACGGGTCTCGCCACCGCCGCAGCCGCCGTCGCCTCCAGTTAATAAAAATAACGCCGTCCTCTCCACAATGGAATTAAAAGCCTCCCCTGAACTGCGCAGCCGCGGCGCGGTGTCTGCTGGGAACTCTTCGACCGGGCCAGAGGGGAGGTCTGCGGCGCCAGGGCGCCTGCGCCACAGCTTCCGCCCGGCCTGCCTGTCAATCACTGGGGCGGTTGGGTGGAGGCGGTGGGGCCACGGCCAGAGGGGCGGGGATTTGCAGCCCTGCTAAAAAGGGGCTTCTGAGGCGAGTAGGCGTGATTGGTGGGCTGCGTTAAAGGAGATGAAAGTGGCTGAGGGGTTCTGGGCGAAAAGCGCCCATGAGGTGGAACCCGAACGGCAGGAAGTTGCGGGAGACCGTACTGCAGTGTGCCGTGGGAGATGCAGAAGAGGGGGCTGGAGGAGAAGGTGGGGGAAACTGAGGCATGAACGCTGGGGCTTGCTTCACTTAGGATTTGCGATCCAGGTATTGAAAGAAAATCCAAACCCAGCAGTGAATCATTTAGGGCACTTTAAGTTTTATATAAAAGCAACTCCAAATGCTCAATATTTATGAAAATGATTAAATAGATAGATTACTTCTGTTATTCCTTTTCGTTTGGAAACAATAATGGGCGCATATCCTTTGCATTTATAGGAGGAGCCTACTTTGAAACTGAATAGTGGTACCGTGGCAAAAAAAAAAAAAAAAAAAGTTGTCTTACTGCCAACCTACCTGAAGGCTATTGGAAAAGGAAACCGCGTGTAATCCAGGTGCTGCAGTCCTGTAAAACACGCCCACACACATACTTCATCATCATCAGATGTTATTTAAATGCCCACGTACCTTCTCAGTCTGGCTAATGAGTCTGTTTGCCACGTTATGTTGCTGCCTGGCCCTTTATGTTATTTGACAACCAGGCCCTTCTAAGATCTCTGCAAGGATCCACTCTCTCCAGTATAGAATACCAAGAAACCCATGCAAAATTATGAATTTATCTCTTAAGAGAAAATTATCAAGTAAAATCTGTAAATCAAAGTTATCAACAAAATCAAACAAATATTTATTCAGTGCCTAATGTACACGAGGCACTCAATTTCCTATCAAGCTGCAAAAATCTAAACCAGACATTTTCCTAATTAAGAGTATTTATAAATCGCATAAATTTTTAACAAAAGAACTAGAACTACGAAATAGTTTACTTACATAGTATATTTTCTTAATGAAATTACATTTTCTTAATGATATTACGTGTACATCTCAATATTTCTAGCTAAATAACTTCTTATAATTAAATAATAACTTCTCTGAGGAATTTCACAATTGAAATCATAAGGATTATTTACTAATACTTATGGGCCTCTCCTAGCCTGCCTCAAAAACTTAAAAGACAATATGAGTGAGCATTTTGAGGAAAGAAATCGCACTTTTCTAACCCCATGCAACTATGTAAGCATTCTACCACTTAAACTGAAACTTTAATACTGTCTAGTATAGTTGTGATATTGCAAAATATATGTTTGGTCTTCAATCCGTTTCCCGGCATACAACTCCTAAAATCCTTGGAATCTCCAAAGTAATAAATGTCTTTTTGTATGCTAATGAGTTGACTAATGGCTGGCAGCCCCTAGGTAGATTCAGAATGGGGGGCTGATCACCGGAAAGACCAAGGCAGGATTAGAGTGTTGGGACTTTCAGCCCCACCCCCCAACCTCCAGTGAGGGGAGAGGATCTGAAGGTTAAGTTGATCACCAATGGCCAATGATTTAATCAATCATGCCTATATAATGAAGCCGCCATAAAAACCCAAAAGGACAGGGTTTGTTGTGCTTCCGGATAGCCCAGCACATGGAGGTTCCTGGAGGGTGGTGCTCTGGGAAAGGGCTTGCCCCTTACCACATACCTTGCCTTATCCATCTCTTCATCTCCTGTTTATCCATATCCTTTGTAATATCCTTGGTAATAAACTGGTAAACATAGGCAAGTGTTTCCCTGAGTTCTGTAATCTGCTCTAGCAAATTAATGGAACTCCAGGAAGGGCTCATGGGAACCCGGATTTATAGCCAGTCGGTCAGAAGCACAGATAAAATAACCTGGAGCTCGTAATTGGCATCTGACGTAGGGGACCATCTCACAGGACAGAGCCCTTAACCTGTGGGATCTGATGCTATCTCCAGGGAGACAGTGTCAGAATTGAATTGGAGGACACCTGGCTGGTGTCCCCTGCAGAACTGATTGCTTGCTTGGTGTGTGGGGAAATACCTGGACACATTTGGTCACAGAAGTCTTCTGTGTTGATTGTTGAGTGACAGTGTAAGAGAAGCTGAGTTTGTTTTTTTCTACGATAACTAAGTGTTAAAGACTGAAAATTCAAAACTTAAGGCAGTAGTAAAATATTAGTCAATGCCTTTGAGAAATGAGGCTGTCCCTTTATTCAGGGTGTCAGTGTTTAATGGTAGGCTGGGATGCATATAAGGTAGTCCAAGCATGAAGGGCAATAGGACACTCATATGAAAAGCCAACTTTGTTCCTCAGTTATCAAGATAAGAAACCTGTCATTTCTCTCATTCACTCTGTCAGCCTTGAGATACTCCAAGCAGACTTACCTCTGTGTTGTACACCCCATATATCAGGAAGATAAAGAGACCCTGTAAAATAAAACGGAGGGGGAAAGCTGTTAACGCTAATCATTTCAGCGGTAGAAATACCTGAAATAAACTTTCCTGGGAACAGACAAAAGAAGACACACTTCATCAAGGTCAATTTATTTTCCTATTTTTCAACATTAGAAGGTGTACCTTGAGCATTTATATGATAACGCACCAGCACATCACTTAATAGTGGTTATGCTATGCAGTTCTTTAGAAGTGGAAAATAAAAATACCGTTCCAAGAACATAGGATATTAATTAGAAAAATCAATATACCAGTCTCTGAGAGATAGCTGGGTGATGAAAAAAATTAAACTCAGAAAAATGTTATCAATGTAATCACAGAAATAACACTAAGCATCAGTATTTCTAAGCACGATTTTAGACTATAGCAACTAGAATATGTTTCTTACAATCTTCAATGGGGTGAAAATTGAAAAAAATTAAAGTATAAAGCAGCTAAAAAGATAAACTTAAGGTAGTAAGTATGAATAGTTTTTAAAATACTACTTAACATACTAGTTCAAGGTAAGATAAAATTTCGCATTGTCATCTGTTGTGAACTGCATACATTTTTATTGTTTCCTAAACATATGTAAATGTTCCAAAGATCTGCTATTTATTAGTGTTTAGCTTTAGAAAATGCTTAATTATAAAATATAAATTAAACCTCTCTTAAATCTGAAATCTTAAATTTTGAAAGTAAATAAAACTGATATGTTTTAAACTTAGTAGAGACAATAGGGAGAAAAAAATTTCAATGTGTTTTGGCCTTGGAAAGGAAATGAAAATTTATGTTGTACTATTCTTGTTAGGTACTAATAAACCAAATATTAAAGAGGAGTCTGGATTAAATCTGGAAATGGTTCAAATAGTTAAGCAATATGATATTGCAAAAGGAAAGTATTACAGGAATATTTTAACATTTGTTTTACCTCTGAACAGTTACATCTTGCAGATAATGGAAACAATCCTAGAACAGAGATTGTATAAAACAAATGATTTTTGTTCTTGTTAGTTTCTTTTTTAATAGACTATTTTTTAGACCAATTTTAGATTTACAGAAAAACTGAGAAGATAGTACTGAGAGTTCACATATATCCTACACCCAGTTTCTTGCATTATTAACATTTTGCCTTAGTACAGTACACTCGTTACAATGAATTTTATTCATTTTTAATATTAATACCCGTATAATTTCAGAAATGAAAACTATTGTAGTACATACATTTGCATTAATAAAAAAGATTAATGAAGAGTTTTGAACAATCAAAAATTTCCATTTTGGTCATAAAATTTTAAAAATTCAAGTATAGTCAGAGTTCTTTTCACCGTGAATACATGATGTCCCAAGGCTCAATATCAACACTCAATTCCATCATTCAAGGAACCTTGGTGAAGATCTTTCAAGCTATTTAGATGGTACTCATTGTTTAGACCATTTGTCCCTATTCTAGATAATTCTTATATAAATCAGAGAAAAATGAATTATCTTTTTTAAAGATAATTCTTCCCTCAATAACGGCTAATTCTTTATTCCATATTTTGGTGTATAGATGTGAAATTAAGAGTAGATCCCTCAAATTTTTAATTCTATTTATGAGATAGGAGTATTTTGCCTTGTGCAATAGATGAGTTCCTGAGTAAATAAAATTTCCTGAACATTGAACCATATGCCACTATGATTTCTATAAAAGAATCCCAGCTGTTTACGTGAAATCTATGTGATGCTTTGAAAATCAAAAAGCCCTTTATTAATGAGTACAGTCACTCCTATAATGTATCTGTTTTTTAAGTTCAGTTTTCTCTAAAAGAAAGGAGAACAAAAAAAGAAAATCCCAGCCTGGGCAATAGTGCGACCTGGTCTCTACAAAAAATTAAAAAATTAGCCAGGTGTGGTGGTGCATGCCTGTAGTCCCAGGCCCTCAGGAGGCTGAGGCAGGGGGATCACCTTAGCCCAGGGGTTGTAGGTCATTGCAGTGAGCTATGATGATGCCACTGCACTCCAGCCCAGGCAACAGAGCAAGACCCTATCTCAAAAATCAATCAATCAATCAATCAATCAATCAATCACATTTTCTTCCCGTGTCTTGGTAAACTGAGAATATGGAGTATGTTCCAATATTTTTATTTACTGCACTTTTATGTTACTCGTTATACATTTTTAATACATTTAACCCTTTAAAGTAATGTAAAATGATCAACAATATAAATCTCCCTTTTGTAAAAAAGGATTTAGACTTAAAAAGAATTTTAGATAAAGCCAACTTTAATCTCAATGGTTTTTTCTCTTCCTCTTTTTTCTCAGCATATGCACACCTAACAGCATGATAGGCAAGCCCCAAAAGGATGGTTTCGAAAGACCATGAAGAAGTCTGAAATGTGAAATTGCTCCAAGGACTCTCTGCATCTCTTTCTCTTGGGGTGTCTACATGATGCTGCCAGAACCAGCTGAAGGGTAGAACAGTAACAATAAAAATGAATTAATGTAATTGTATGCCCCACACAGGATGACTTATTTCTCCACGGATTTTACCAGCTATTGACAGTTGTGATAATTTAGATCTAACTCTACAGAATTTCATAAACCCTTCACTACTGGAAAAACATCCTATTTTCTCTAAGAGAAGCATCAAAACAAAAACAGCTAAACATAAAAATCTTAAGCCATAACTATGAGCCACTTTTAAATTCCTGCAGAGAGAATACCTTTAAGAACAGCTGGAAGGAACCAACTGCCAATCTTCAACTGGCACGGAGATTTCTGGAACTCTGTATAGCAACATTCTGTCCTGCTACAGAGTGAATACGGAAAGTATGCCACATGTCTGAAATGAATGATCTCTCGTGTCTGTTAGGTGGTTTCTGCTATTCCATTCATAGACATGGCCATCCATAATATATATGAAGTATTTTCTATAAAGGCACCAATTTCTCAATGTTTTAGTCACAATAAAAATAACTGTAATTGGACAGGAAGCATCCACAGTGTAGCGGGATTCCTGGAGCATGTGTGTGCTTTATGGGCAGGGGCCAGGCCTGGGGAAGGAACACCAGGATATTACATCTGATACTGTACAGGAGTTAAAAATAGAAACTTAAGGGAAAGAAAGAAAGAAAAAAACCCATACTCCATGATTTTTCTTATTTATGTATGAACCATTAAAAACTGAGGCAGCTTTGTAAATATTTTCACTGTTAAAGAACTCTATTGAGCAATGTCTGCAGGTAGATTCAACGGCTGACATCTAGTCTGCTATTTTTATATCTGTGCCTTTATAGTGCACTTCGTGGTTCTTACAAAAGCAATCTTCTTTTAGGTGGTAATATGTTCTTTCTTGGCAATACAAAGAACAGGAAAGGTGCCACCATACACAGTACATTGTCTCCACAGCAATCAGAATAGTATTAACAATGCTAATATCCGTATAGCTCTCTCAAAGCACTTTCATTTACATAATTCCATTGGTTCCTCACTACAATGCTGCAAAGTAGGCAGCGTGAGTATAATTAGCTTTATCTTATTCATGGAGATTTTGAGGCTTGCTCAAAGTGCCACAATGTTGGCAAGTTGGCAGAGCCAAGGATCAGTGTTTGACTCCCAGCATAATATTCTTTAACACACGCTGCCTTAAATAGATGCCTTCATAACTCTTAAGTCAACCAGCTTCGAGATAATGCAAGTGATGAGACTTTTCAAAGCTCAGGTTTATTAAAAGCCTATTGCAGTTTGATCAGCTCGCAGGGTTGGGGACTCAGTGTCCAGTAGCTGAGCTTTAAATAACCCTGGTCCTCCACCTAACAAGTACAACAGGAAATATGCTTTTTAACAATGATTCTCAGTTGCTATGGGCCAGGTTCTGTCTTTTGTATTTCCTTACAAATTCTCATTCAATGACGTATACTTTCTGGTTGCTGGGAAACATATCTTTTCCCATCAAAAGGCTGCCAGGTAACCACATAGTTAAATAGCCTCATCATTATCATCATTTACTGAACTTCTTTGAATGTATGGTAATAAACTGTGTACTTTGATATATTTATAAATTGTGCCCCAATCTACTTTCTATAAACAATTCCCATTTGGGGAACTATATCCTATAGAAACAAAAGCATTAGTGTACAAGGATATATATATATTTGAGGCTGCTTGCTGCAGCATTGTGTGCAGTGGCAAAGAACTGGAAACGACCGGAATGCCCTTCAACACGGGAGTGGTTAAACAAATTGTGGGATCTTCATCCCTTAGGATATTAGGCAGCTGAACAGAACAAGTTAGAGCTGTATTATCCTGGAGGGATGGCCATGCATAAAGAAAAAAGCAAGAGGAAATATATAACATAACATGTTATGTTATATATTCTCAGTTTTGTAAAACAAATAGCAAAACTCTCCCTCCCCACCCCAAATACAACTGATTAAACAGGAGAAAGACGTGCAAGGGTGCACCCCGAGCTGTCATCACTGGTTTCCTAGTGGCAAGGATCAGAGGGAGAGCAGGTAAATCAGACACAAGTGAGACAGAAGTAAATGAGAAAAACATGCTGATGTGACCAACAGAAGAGGAGGAACATAAAATTCTATGTATCATATTACTGTAAATATAGAAAATAGAATCTGCACATGGATGAGGATCTAAATATAAGGCAGACAAGTGAAATATTGATTTGATTTGGGAATAATACTGAATTTTTTAATAGATTTCTATTTTAATACAAAAACTACAATAAATGTGAACAAAAAGGTGGGTTTGTTTAAAGCAGGTTTATTTTTTAAATGGATATATTATTTGTATTATATAACTATTTTATGTAGAGCTATATATAGTTATGAAATTCCTGGTAGAATTATTTTATCTCTTTTCCAGAACTTCTGATTTCTTTCAGATTTTATTTCTAATGATCCTGTCATATACATGTTAAAAAATAGATCTATAACACATCTATATCTGTGTGTATATACAGATTAGAAGTATTTTATTTCTAACTATCCTGTCACACATAAATAGAAGTATACATACGTATCATATATACACGCATATATGTCTTGTGTATGTGTATATATATAAAACTATATCTATTTATATATATCACAGGGTAGTTAAAAATTAAATCTGAAAGAAGTCAGAAGCCCAGAGAAAGAGACACAATTCTACCAAGAATTTCACTTAGCTCCAGGTGGCCAAGGCCAAAAAAGGGGATATGATCGGTTATGTGGTTCCCATTGACTGACAATAGGATCTGTTTTTCACAAGAGAGAAACTTTCCTGACAATATTTCCAAGAGCAATACCAAGTGACGTAAGGAGAATATCTTAAATGGCAGTTTTGCAGAGGATCCAAAGAGGCAGTCAAGGATAAAGGTTAAAAGCTAAAGATTTGGAATCAAACAAACTTGGATGTACTCCCAGCTCTACCACGCACTAGCCCTGTGACTTTGGGCAATTTTCTTAACCTCTCTGAGCCTCGCTTTCCTTACTATGTAATGATAGTAATTGTATGGTGGTGTTGCAGCAAAGCAGTTAACACTTAGCCTGATGCCTATCTAGCACATAATGAAAATTCAGTGTGTTACTGTTACTTTTAAGTTCTTTGAAAGTTTATTTCTTCTATTCACTCCCAGTAAAAACTGAATACATAAGAGTAATTTATAGTCATTCTTAAATTATTCATTTACATTCATTGAGTACTTACTAGGCACTATGTGACTATAATCAGAGTTAAGACATGGGTCTTGCCATCAAGAGGTCCAGTAGAGGAGTTATGTTTTTAAAATAAATGTATATTCATTGTGATTAGTAGACTAAAAGAAGTTTAAAGCATTTTGTATGGTAGAACAAATACTCAGTTTTGACAGGGCAGGGGGGTGGGTTGCGGAAAGGGAGCTAAGACCCATTAATTGATTGCCCCTTTTGTGTTAAGCATTTGATACTTTTCTGAAGATCCGATTCTTGAAGAAGGCGGAGGAGTGATCAGGGAGACGGCTGGGAAAGAGCCTTTCAGAGAGAATTTGAAAAAGCACAGTGTTTCAAGAGCACGAGCCACACCAGAGTTACCCACCTGCAGGGGGCTCCGAATTGCTAGAACAGTGAAGGAGGCAAGGGTGATGAACTTGGAAAGGGGGAAAGCAACAGATCGTGAAAGGCCTTGCATATCATGTCAAGGATTTCACTAATCTTCTCTAGGAAAAAGGGATCATTAAATAATTTTAATGGAAAAGTGATATAATGAGGGGGTTTTTTTGTTTATTTTTTGTTTTTTAAGTAGCTCTAGTAGCAATGAGGGAGGTGGATTGAAGTGCCACAGATTAGAAGCAGGGCAACCAGTTAGGAAGCTATCGTCAGGGTAAGAAAAACAGGACTGTGAACAGGTTGTGAGAATTCGGAGGTGTTTAGAAGGCACAAGTGATTGGACACGGATGCTGACTGAGAGAACTGAGTTACAGATGATTCTCAGATTTCCAGAGTCAGTGATGGGGTGAGTGGTGGTAACATTTCCTAAGGTAGAGAATTAAGTGGAAAAAAAATGCATGTTTATTAGGGGAAGTAAGAAATTTATTTTATATGTGTCGAGTGTGAATGTGGTCCAGTGAGCAGCTAGACACAGAAGTTTGAGCCTTGCAAAGGATATGTGGGATAGAGATATGGATTTGGGAATCATCAGAGTACAGGTGGAAATCAAAGCCATCAAATAGCAAGCGGGTAAAGAAAATAAAGTCAATGGCCTTGGACAGAGTTCTGGAAAATGTCAACACTTCAGGGATGAGCAGAAAGAAAAGAACCAGTAAAGGGGGAGTCAGAGAAGTAAAAAGAGGATGTTTTCATGGAAAGGAATTTCAAGGAGGGAGGAATGATTAGCAGAAAACATAGGTTAAAGGCATAAACCCTGAAACCAGACTGCCTCAGTTCCAATCTTCACTCTGCCATTTACTAGCTGTGTGAGCTTGGGGAAATTACTAAACTTCTCTGTTCCTCAGTTCCATCATTTATAAAATGCATACAATAATTGTACCTGTCTCATGGGATTGTTATGGGAATTAAATGAGTTATATGGAACAAGGTAATTGCTGTATGAGTGTTGATCAATTGTCACAGTAAGGTCAAGTAAGAAAGGACCTGAAAATGCCATTAGATTAGGGAGTTACTAATTCATTCAATTTATATTTGACTATCTACTGTATGTCAGGTACGGATGATACAGTCCTAAACAAAACATTGACCTTGCCCTTGATGGAGACTACATTCTGGGGAATGGCGTTTATTGAATGTGTACTATATGCACTGCTCTGATCACCTGATAAGCATCACCTCACTCGCACCTTACAATTGCCCTAGCAGGAAGGTACCATCATTATGTCCATTTTACAGACAAGAAGAATGAGTAGCACAGAGAGGGTAAGCAAAGTCCCCAAGCCAGACGGTACAAAGGCAGGGTTTGAACTCAACTGACTGGCTCTGAAGAATACCGCCTTAAACTTGAAATCCTATCGTCTCCAGGTGGCCGCTGGTGACCTCGGTAACAGCAGTGTGAGAAGTACAGTGAGGCAATATCCAGACTGCAGTAAACCCAGCACTGAATGGGAGCTAGTTAGTCAAGCTAGAGATTGAAAGCGTTTCCACAGAGAACCAAACTAACACAGTCCAAGCAAGTGGATGTGCGGTGATCTTAGTCTGAGTGCTAGAATAAGAAATGTGAAAGGATTAAATAGTAAGCATGTTCTTTGGTCAAGTCTTTCCCAAATATCTCTTTCCACTTATTTTTGCAATTGCAGTATTCCCTTGCAATGACCTGGGTGGCAGTCAGTTCAAGATTAAGATCTCTAGTAAATGTCTGAAGGGTATATATTTGGTATTATTTATCGAAGAAAGTAAGTATAATTTAAATATAAGTTGCACATGTGGCAGAATCTCTTCCTATTATAAAAGTCAGAGAGAAAAGATTGTATTCTCAACCAAATTTACAATCATTAAAGACTGTAGATGAGAGATTATAATTTTTTGTGAATGAAAAAAAATCTAAAGAGTACTCAATCTTTTCTTGATCTGGTTCTGAATTAGTTGGTGCCAGGAGTCTGCATTTTTAACAAACACTCCAGTTATTCTGATGCATACCAAAGTTTAAGCATTAGTTCCAGCTCCATTATGTACTAACTGTGGCTTTGGGTAAATTATTTAATCTTTTTGTGCTTCAGTTCCTTGTCGTAAATGGAGATAATAATAGCACCTTCCTCAGTGACTAGTTGGAAGTATCAAATGAGCTAGTTTGAGTAAAATGATCAAAATTCATGGCCAGGCACAGTGGCTCATGCCTGTAATTTCAGTGCTTCGAGAGGCTGAGACAGAAGGATCACCTGAGGCTTAAAGTTTGAGGTTATAGTGAGCTATGCCATGCACTCCACTCCACACACACACACACACACACACACACAAAAGCCTGGGCGACAGAGACCCTATCTATAAAAAAAAAAAAAGAAGAAGAAGAAGAAATTGAGTAAATTAGCACAGTACCTGACTCAAAAAAAGCATTCTTAATGTATTTTTTATGTAAAATAAATCACTGATTTAAGGGATAATCAACAAATAAAAGTCTGTAATTTTAGGGAGGTTGGAGTTTTCCTTCTTTGAAGAGGAAATAAATTATATCTCGAATCAATGTTCAGGTGTTGTAACCAAAAGGATATAGAGAGTAAAGAAATTAGAAAAAAATTCAGAACAGTATTTATAGAGTTTTGGCAACAAAAATTTTCTTCTATACAGCTTTTTTTTTTTTTTTTTTTAAGTTAAGGTGATTGGCCAGATATGATACGGGACACACTAGATAGATATAGGGGTTACCATTTTACAGACCTATGCTATTAAATACAAGGATTTCAAAATATAGTTTAAATGTTACAGGAATCAGGACCCTCTTGTTTGCGGATGACAGAAACTGCCTCAAACCAGATGAAACAAATAAAAAGGGAGGCGAGTTACTGAAAGGATACTGGGCTAGCTATCAGAATTGAATAAATAATTGAACAATTAAATCTCAGAATGGCAAGAAGAGGACAGAGCAAGGGATTTTCTGTGTGCTTCTCTGCCCTTCCCTCTGATTATTTTTCTCTGGAGGGAGATGTTGTGCCCAAAAGTTCAAAGCTCCCAAGTCTTACAACTCCCAGTGGCTTTTCTTTCTCAACTCCTGAATAGATTTCTGGCCCCAATTAGGTCACATGTCCATCAGTGGACCAATCGTAAATGTGGTCTAGGGAGTGGGGCTACTGTGATTGGCTCAGGCTAGTTTACGAGCCTACCCCTTAACCAATCCAGTGGTTAGAAAGCAAGGTCACGGAACAAGATGGCCGCTTCCATTCCGTTGGCTTGGCTGGAGCCAGAGGAGGGAGAGGGGTAGAGCGGAAGTCGTTAGCTGGGATAATAGCTACCCCAATGCTGTTTACTGCAGACACGGTCTTCATCCTCAGGACTTGCAGCTTAGTGGGAGTGCAACACAAATACATCTGTGTATAAGAAATGAAAGGCGCACTAATTGTGGATTGGGGTATTCAGAAAATACAAAATTAAATATTAAAGGATCGTTGGAGAACTGGGATTCTGAGTCTTTAAGGAGGAGAGACCCTGACCAATGAGAGGTCTCATGCCTGAGAGACAAAGATACAACGTGAAATGAGAGTATGAGAAATAAAACCTGTTTGGGATGGAAAATCCTGGTTAGGATCTTTGTAGTTTTCCGTTAAGATCAAATTAGTCATTCAGTCTGGAAAATGGCAGCATTATTAAAGGAATTGTAAGGATTAAATCACCTTACAAGCTACTGCTGTAAAGATACACAGGAATAATTAGGAGGAGGTGTGGGAAATAAAAACAAAGAACCACGTGAGGAAGATTTTGGAGGATCCCAAATGACAGTTTACTAGAATGGAGGCGAGTCCTTGTCAGTGAGAACAGAATACAGGTGAATGAAAAATCTGAACTTGCTCTTCAGAAAAAAACTTGCAGAGTTTGATTGACTGGATACGAGAAGCCAAAGAAAAGTTAGAGCCAAAGAAATGGGAATATTTTAAATTCAGGAGTGACACTGTGAAGTGAGTATTTGCAATAATAATGTGGAAGACAGATAGGGGCTGTAGGGTAGAGATTCCGGAAGGAGAGCTTAGCTAGACTATTTTGAGAGAGAAGAACACCACAGGCGGATATAGGGAAAGAAAGAAATCAAGACAGTTGGTTTTCAGACAAAGCATACAACTAAAAACAACAACTCTTTGATGGAACAAATTTTGCAGAATACCTCACATTTTAGATATAAAAGTGAGTGAGAATACAAGCGATATTTCTATCTGTGCATGTCCAGTTTTCTATGTAACACAGTTACCATTCCCATTGACAGTCGCTTCCCTGATACTTTGGTCAATTCAGTCCTATTAAAATTTTAATATTTCTTAATTCAAGGTACTGCTTTTGACAAACATAATGGAATTTTACAGAGGGTGATGTCTGGTGTATGCATTAACCTGAAAGTCACAGGATATCAAATGGGACAACCGCAGTCACATCCCTCTTCATACCCCAATAACTCTTCTGCCATGTATTCAAACAAGCAGCTTACGTGCTTGTCTTCCTACCAGGACCTGTGCTCCCTGAGGACACAAGCTTCTCCTTATTAGCTTTCATAAGCCTAGTGCTTGGGTTTTTAAAAATGGTCATTAAATGACAGAAATAAAGGCCAGAAGAGTAATTAGGTAACTTACCCAGTTTATACTGCTGGTTAGTGGCAAATCCTAAACTGAAATCCAGAACTCCTGTCTCCTAGGCTCATGCATAATCCACAACACCATGCCCTCATCTTGCATCCTTTTACGAGGATTCCTCTTAGATCTCAGTATCAGGTAAAGCTGCACTGCTGAGCTGAATCTGATTTTCATCATAAGGAACGTGTGAATCATGTAATGAATTTGCTTTGCCTCCTGGATGCTCAGAATCAAATTTATGGCCTGTCATTAGTAGCTTTTTACTTTGTCCTGATTTCTGAGTATTTCTATGAACCATCTCACATTGTCTTTGGAAAAGGCAAGAAGTAAATGTACATGTAGCATATAATATTTACAGTCTAGCACAGTACCTGTGGTCATGAATGACTGTAACTCGACCTCATATTTGTAATGAACTATTTTTCTTTCATAGTTTATTGATGTGAATTTCTCAAGCTATTTTATTACTTATTGAAAATTAATCTAAAAGTTAAGTCTCCTGAATCATTCAAGGAAGGAATTAAACTGTTAGAAAAAGGCATGACTGAGTAGAGAAAAAGTTAAGTAAGTTATGATATATCAATGTGACATAACATTATGCAGATGTTAAAAATAATTTTCATGGACAGTTTTAATCATATGGGAAAATGCTTAGGTAGATACATAAGTGAAGAAAAACAGGATACAAAAAATTATTATCTCAGCTATGTAAAAGAAAATGAATTTAAAGAGAATGGAAGGAAATGTGCCGAAGTATAAATGATGATTACCTGTGAGATGTAGGATTATGGATAATTTTTATTTTTCTTATACTACTCTATATATTTTCGAATTTTCTATTGCTTTTATTATCAGAAAAATGTTTTATAAAAATAGATTTTAAAAGATTTTTTTAAAACATGGGCAATAAATATTCTTAGCTGTTAAATGACAAAAAAGTAACATGCAAATTTCTATCACAATATAATCACAACTACATAAAAATACACATATAAAAAATGGGCAGGCCAGGCATGGTGACTCACTCCTGTAAGCCTAGCACTTTGGGAGGCTGAGGTGGGAGGATCACTTGAGGCCAGGAGTTTAAGACCATCCTGAGCAAGAGTGAGACCCAGTCTCTACAAATAATATTAATAGAAAAATAGCCAGTAGTGGTGGCTCATGCCTGTAGTCCCAGCTACTTGGAAGGCTTGAGCCCAGTCACTTGAGGTTGCAGTGAGCTATGATGATGCCACAGTACTCTAGCCCTGGCCACAGAGCGATCCTGTCTCAAAAAAAAAAAAAAAAGGACAAAAATATAACAATGTTTAAATGTTGCTACTATGTGATAAAATTTATTCTTTTTTTTATTTTTTATTTTTTTTGAGACAGAGTCTGGCTCTGTTGCCCTGGCTAGAGTGCCATGGCGTCAGCCTAGCTCACAGCAACCTCAAACTCCTGGGCTCAAGCATCCTCCTGCCTCAGCCTCCCGAGTAGCCGGGATTACAGGCATGCACCACCATGCCTGGCTAATTTTTTCTGTATGTATATATTTTTAGTTGTTTGGCTAATTTCTTTCTATTTTTAGTAGAGACGGGGTCTCGCTCTTGCTCAGGCTGGTCTCGAACTCCTGACCTTGAGCGATCCACCCACCTCGGCCTCCCAGAGTGCTAGGATTACAGGCGTGAGCCACCGCGCCTGGCCTACATGGTAAAATTTAAGAAAATGTCTTTTTCCTGTATTTTTATTCTCTTTCATTTCTCTAATTGGTTTCGTATTTCTTTTATAATTAGAGCTGCCCCTTCAAATAATATAAAAAGGACTTCATAAACATAAAAACTGAATAAATGTGAAACATCCAGAATAGCTGCTCTAATTATTTATGAACTATGCCTGCTATAAATCTAGACTTCCACTTGCATGTAAAAAGTTGTCACTACACATTTCCATAAAAGAGTTTCAGAAAAGTATCTTAACATTTTAGCAGAAACTCACAATCTGTTGAGCTTCCTAGAATTTCCCAGAAGATCAGAGCTAACAACTTCCATACTTCCTGTTGTATCTAGAAGATAATTACATAGAGTAGACCGTCTAAGGAAAATAGATGTGTTATGCTATTTTGTCATCTGGTGA
>RJWJ010028642.1:0-21259 GCA_004363605.1 Indri indri | reverse complement strand
TTGTAGTATATACTGAGAGAACATTCTGGAAGAACTTAAATTATGAGGAGCAGGTTAGAGTGTGGTGTATTCATGTTGTAAATTTCAGAGCTCTGGGTTTTAGAATATGTTTATAAAAACATATGTTCTTTGTCTACAGATGAAGACTGTAGGCTTAGAACAAATATACTCAACTTGAACCCCGGCCTGGAGAGTCTTCGGAGCTTGCTTGCCAGGGTTAAAGGAGTCTTCCTGACCAGGGCAGTGACTAGAAATTTCACTTCATACAACGTGGGTTGGGCACTGACTCTGTACCAGGCCAGGTTGCAGGTGCTCTGCAAAACATTCTCCGTGTCAGGCCAGGCATGGGGGCTCACACCTGTAATCCTAGCACTCTGGGAGGCCAAGGCAGGAGGATCGCTTGAGCTCAAGAATTCGAGACCAGCCTGAGCAAGGGCAAGACCCTGTCTCTACTAAACATAGAAAAAATTAGCCAGGCATTGCAGTGCCTGCTTGTAGTGCCAGCTACCCGGGAGGCTGAGGCAGGAGGATTGCTTGCAGCCAAAGTTTGAGGCTGCAGTGAGCTAGGATGATGCCACTGCCCTCTACCCAGGGCCACAGCATCCCAGGGTGACATAAACAATGTCTGCGCATCCTGACAGTTCTGCTTTAACACTGGAGGATTCTTCTTGAAAGATCACGTTCTCCCATCCCTGCCCACCAGCATTCAGCAACACACCCTCACATGCAGTCCTCTTCTGGGGTTCCAACCTTTTGGGGTGCTTCAGGCAAAAGCTCAACAAGGTCAATCAAGTTCAAGCCTTGCGGAGAAGGGTGGGAGTTGCCCAAGGTGAGACAATTGGTCCAGGTGAGCCCAGAGAGCTGTGCTCAGCTCTGGAAGCCACTCCCAAGCCTCCTTCTCTTCACTGGACCTCAATACCTGCACCTACAAGGTCAGTCCCCATCACCTGTGCCGGGGGCCTGCAAAACAGCCAGATGTGGGTGGGGTTACCGCCAAAGGCACCCCAGGATCCCTTCCCTCCTACCCACCCTCCAGCCCCTCATTCGCCCTGTGACCACCATGAAGGCAGGACCTGGACTCGAGTGGCCATTGGGATGCTGGATCCCTGCACCCTGTGCCTGGCACAGCGCTGGGCGCGGAGGGGCGGCTGGAGAGGCCTGACCCACGTGGGTTCCTCACGGAGGTTCATTCAGTTTCCTGTGCCAAGTAGTCTCCCATGGTCCTGCCTCCCAGGGGCTTTCCAGAATCTAACAGGGAAGGAAAATCCAGAAGAAAGGCTGGATTGGCTTCCTTTGGCTTGCCTGACACCAGGCGCAGTGGAGTGGAGACGGCATTTAACTGACATCCAGACTGGACAAGAAAACATGAGGATGCAGGGACGTCCTTGCACGCTGACGAGGCCGGGGAGAGGGTGGGAAGGAGAAGCTGAGATCTGGGCAGAAGTCCTGAGTCGGGAGGGGAAGTAGTTCAGGGTTCAAGAACGGAGGGACAGGCGCGGGGCGAAAATGGTGGGATCCGGCCGCTCCTGGAATCCCGACTCTGAACTACCACCCTGTTCACAGCGCAGGACGCAATTCCGCGGGGCGTCACCTCCCCCTCGCGCCCCACTCCCCGCCCCAGCTCACTCGCACCCCCGTTTCGGTCCGCGCCCGTCCTGGCGCGGACAGGACCCAGAAACCAACCGCGCGCCCCGCGGCTCAGCCCCGTCGGTGCCTGTCCCTCCCCGCCGCGCCCCTGGTGGAGATGCTCGCGGATGGTATTTCATTCTCTTCTGTTTTTGGACTTCCGCGTGTGGCGGAATTTATATACTGGCACCGTCCCGGATGACGCCACCAGCGGTGCCCCCAAGAGCTCCGCCCCCAGGAGGGAACTCGTGCGCGGACTCTGCTTAGGCCGTCGCGGGAAGTTTGGATCCGCCGTGGAGCCCGCGACGCGCGCCACAGGAGCGCTCCTCTCGCCATGGGACCGGCCGCGGCAGGGCGCGTACCAGGACCCGGGTCACTGCTCCGGAACCTCAAATCCCCTATGTTCGTCGTCCTCGGTGTCCTTTTGGTGAGTCCCCGCCGCGGTCCGTTGCTCGAGCAGAGCGCGCCTGGTGCTGGAAGGGGGCAGGGGATTAGGGCACAAAGAGGGGTGCCTGGCCCGGCACCTGTGGCTGGGCAGGTCCGGGCGGGACGAACCTGTCGGCGGGGTCGGGGAAGAGCGGGGTCCCGGCGCGGGGCCGCCAGGCAGAAGCGCGCTCTGGGCGGGACCGGCACGGAATTCGAGGACCGCGGGTCCCGCGGGCGCAGCCGGAACTGCCGAGCGCGTCACCGGGACCCGCAGCCTGGCCGTCTGTCCCGTCTTTCCATTTTTCCTCCCTCCGCGCCTTCGCCTCTCCGTCCCTTTGTCCCTCCCTTCCTCCCTTCCTCCCTTCCTCCCCCCTGTGCATTTTACTTTCTTGGGAATTGAATTTAGTTGTGGTTTTGTTTTATTTTTGAGACAAACTATCACTCTGTCCCCCTTCCTCGCCGCCGACCGCCCCCCCAACACCCCCGTCCCCCGCCACCATGCCAGGCTACAGGAGAGTGAGTCATCCTAGCTCACTGCAACCTCACAGCCCTGGGCTCAAGCGATCCTCTGGCATAGCAGGGACTACAGACAAGGGCCACCGAGCCCAGCCAATTTTTCTATTTTTAGTAGAGAGCGGGGGGTTTCCTCCTGGTCAGTCTGGTCTTGAACTCCTGCCCCAGAGCAATCCTCCTGCCTGGGCCTACCAGAGTGGTAGGATTCCAGGCAGGAGCCACCGTGCCTGACCCTAGTTGTACTCTTTTAAAGTGTGTTGTGTACTGGGATCATTTTGATCATCTGATACTTTTAACTTTCTGTCTTATCTTCATTGCCTTATTCAGGGACTAATTTAGTAAACCACTAAGGGTACAGTGGTTCCCTTCTGGTGATAACTAGGCAGCACCCCTGTCCTCAGGTGTGTCCACGATGGGAAAGGGAACTTGAGCAATTCCCAGCCCTGGGTGGGCCTGGATGTTTGCCCATCCCCTAATGTCTGACGTCTCCCCTCGCCTGGTGGCTTCCTCTCAGGCACACAGTGGTCTCAGCAGACACTGGGTGAGCCCTCTGCAGGACTCCAGAGACCTCTGTGCGGCTGCTTCTCCAGGTCTCTGCCCTGCACTCTGCCTCTGGGAGCTCCTGTCTGTGGTCCCCTCCCGTGCTGCAGCCTGGAGCCTGTCCTTCTGCAGTGAACTGAGGCCACCACTAGGCTCACCTCATGTGTCCTATTGGGCAGTTGTTCACCCATGAAGTAGACGATGAGCCCTTGGCTCTGGAAAAGTCTGTGCCTGGGGTGGGGGGAGGACAAATGAGCCCTGTGGGAATTCTGCTTCCTGGGGACCCACAGTCTGGTGGAGGAGGTGACACCAGGGACCTAAATGAAATCAAGAGGCAGGAGATTCCACCACGCTGCCTCCCCCACCTCCAGAGAGGCTGTGATGACTCCAGGGACGTCCTTCCTCCAATTTGACTCCGGCAGAGGGGAGCCCGTGCACTTGCGAGGCACCAGGTTGTTACTGTTGGCGGGGAGGACGCGGGAGATTCAGATCACCTCTGAGGGTAACGATTGCACTGATCAGACCATGTGCGCAAATGCGGCACTTGCCCAATGCCAAGCTCTGTTCTCAGCACTTTCTACACATGTGAGCACATTCAATCCTCATAACAGGCAGACTGTGCAGGGACCGTCCCTGTCCTTGTTTTAGATGAGCAGTGAGAGACACAGAGAATTCACTCAGTGGAGGGGCTGCGTGGGAGTGAGGGAGCCGGGGACTGGCTCACCAGGTTCTGCCATTTCCACGTGAGTATTTGGTGCTCCTCTGTGAGGTCCCCACTCAGCTAGAGCAAGATCACAGCTGGGGGCATCTCTGAGAGGTTATTTAATGCCACTTCTTATTTCAAGGTCAAACATGTTTAGAGAAGACAGGAAGTGGCTTCCCCAGGACCATTTAGGGGCTGGCCCTAGATGACAAGAAAATGGCTTGGTGCTTAATCCAGGAGTCGTTTTATATCAAAACAACAAATAAAACCCCCCACGAAAACTTAAAAGCTGATTTCAGACCTCAGGAAGACATTGAGAACAAGTCTTTTACAACTGAGATCACACCTGTTCAGTTGAAGATCAACAACGCAGTTTTCAGGGTTTGTGTGCCTTGGAGATTGCGGTTTGAGTATCAAACGTGGCTGTGAAACAGTCTAACATTTGCAGCACTTGTGGGAGAGGAGCAAGGCAAGGGGATCCCCCAGTTCTGTGGTCCCCAACCCCTGGGCCATGGACTGGTACCAGTGTTAGGAACCGGACTGCATAGCAGGAGGTGAGCTGGCAGCAGGTGAGGGAGGGAAGCTTCATCTGTATTTACAGCGGCTCCCCATCGCCTGCATCACCGCCTGAGCTCCGCCCCCACCGCCCTCCTTCCGTGCAAAAATTGTCTTCCATGAAACCAGTCCCTGGTGCCCAAAATGGTGGGGACCGCTGCCTAGTTAATGACTCACTGGGGAGGAGGCAGGGTTGGCAGAGTCTGAGTGGACAAGACCTGGAACAAGTGCTACTCTGTGTCTCTGTCTCTGTCTCTGTCTCTCTCTCACATACACCTGTAGCCCAGGTCTGGGACATGAGCTCGCCTCTCTGGCTGCACCCTCCGTCTCCCTCCATCAGAGACGCCCACAGACTACAGAGCCTTGTCCAGCCTCACTTGCCTTTACTCCCCTGTCCCATGACTTCGACTTCACACCTGTCTGGGGTCCCGTCTGTGTGGACTTTTCCTTCTATGTCCACCAGTCTCCCTGCCACCGATGGCATTTGTTGCCTCCTCCTGGGCAGCCAGACTCTCTGTACCTTCATCAACTTTGAGCTTATTTTTGGCTGTGCCTGAGCTCCCTGTGAACTGGAACTGTCCTAAGGAAAGGAAGGGCTGTGTCTTGTCCCTGATCCTCTATGGTTCCTTGCCCAGTGTGGTCACCAGATGCCAGATGTGCCCTTCCTGGGTGAATGAATAACTTGGATTCTAGGATGGCTGCACTAACACTGATAATTCCATCCCCACCCTGTGTTTCCATGTGAGAGTGGCAAGCACAGAGGTAGCTGAAGAGAAGGCTGAGGAATTGCCCCGGTCCAGAGTCACCAGGAGCCAGGCGTCAAGTTTTCACTTGATATTACCAGAGAGTTTTTTTTAAAGACACCATTTGTGGTGTTTAAAGTTCCAATTCATCAGAAGTTATAATAATCATAAATGTGTACATGCCTAATAAGAGAGCTTTGCAATACATGAAGCAAAAATCAAAAGGTTCATAGCCAGATCATTTGATCCCTTTCTCAGCAGTTGACAGAACAGATGACAACATAGTAAAGGAATGACAGACCTGAACACTTTCAACCCCCTTGACTTAGTTGACATTTAGAGCACACAGGCAACATCTAGTAAGGACTCATTTTATTCCAGTGAAGGTGGCACTTTCACCAACATAGACCACAGTGTGGTCTAGAAAACGAATCTGAATGCACCTAAAAGGAATGAATCATAGAGAACATCTTCTCTGATCTCAATGAAATGAAATTGTTAATCAAAAACAATATCTAGAAAGATCCCCAAAATTTGGATACTAAGCAACATCCATAAATATATAATTCATGGTTCATAGATGCAATCAAAAGGAAATTCAAAAATATTTTGAAACTCATGATGATGATTATCTAACGCATGGACATTTGTGGGAAGCTGCTAAACCAGCGCTTAGAGTGACATTCTAACTTTCAATGCTTCTATGGAAAGAATAGTGTCTGAGGGAAATGGGTATGACTGTTAGTGGGTGTGGAATTTCTTTTTGGGATGATGATGAACATGTCCAAAAATTGTTTTCTGTGATGGTTGTACACCTCTATGAACATATGAGTACCCACTGAGTTGTTAATGTAAAAGAGTGAATTCTATCTCAGTAAAGTTGAAAAGGAAAAAAAGAAGAAAGGTATAAAAATCTATGACCTGAAAATCCACATCAATCACACACAAGTGTAAAATGAACTCAGAGGAAGTGACAGGAAGGAAATAGTAAGAGTAGAAATCAATGAAATAGAATACAAACAATGCAAGGAATCAACAGATTCCTTGGTTTTCAGAAATGATCAACACAATTAAGAAAATGTAATGAATAAATCAAATTTCAAAAGATAAAAAGAAGACAAGGACAAGATACCAATATGAGGAATTAATGGTGGGATATTATCACAAATTCTATAGCCATTAAAAGGATAATAGTGAGGTCTTTTGAATCCTTATGGCAATAAATTTGACAACTTGAACGAAATGGACAAAAATACTACTTAGGAAAATAGCCAGAAGATGTCCAGATAATTTGAATTACTCAATAGCTATTTATGAATTGAAATTCATGTAAAAGCTTACAGTAATGAAAAGTACAGACCCATTTCATTTCACTGATGAATTTTATAAATATTTATGGGAGAAATAATGGCAATCCTACACAAATTGTTTCAGAAGGGGTGAACACTTCTCCACTGCTTTATAAGGCCAGCATAGCCCTGATAGCAAAATCTGATGGACCTTAAAAAAACGAAAATACTGATCGATATTCATTGTAAATATAGACATAAAAATCCTTAATTAAACAATAGGCAAGTGAATTCAGAAAGAAGATAATATACTGTGAGCAAGTAGGGTTTATTTCAGGAATATGGTTGGGTTAATATCTGAAAATTAATCATTGTTATTCATGATATTAACAGTGTGAAGGGAAAAAAACTATATGAACATTTTTTTTTTTTTTTTTTTGAGGCAGAATGTCACTCTCTTGCCTGGGGCGAGTGCCGTGGCGTCATCCTAGCTCACAGCAACCTCAAACTCCTGGGCTTGAGCAATCCTACTGTCTCAGCCTCCCGAGTAGCTGGGACTACAGGCATGTACCACCATGCCCGGCTAATTTTTTCTATATATATTTTTAGCTGTCCAGTTAATTTCTTTCTATTTTTAGTAGAGATGGGGTCTCGCTCTTGCTCAGGCTGGTCTCGAACTCCTGAGCTCAGAACGATCCACCCACCTCGGCCTCCCAGAGTGCTAGGATTACAGGCGTGAGCCACCGCGCCCGGCTATATGAACATGTTACTTGATGCAGAAAAGCATTTGACAAAATTTAACACCCATTCATGATAAAAAGTCTCATTATATTAGAAATGGAGGAGAACTTCCTCAATCTGATAAAACGCATGTATAAAAAGCTACAGCTAACATCTGTTAAAATGGTAAAATATTGGCCAGGCACACTGGCTCACACCTGTAATCCTAGGACTCTGGGAATCCGAGGCATGAGGAGCGCTTGAGCTCAAAAGTTAGAGACCAGCCTGAGCAAGAGCGAGACCCTGTCTCTGCTAAAAAATATATAGAAAAATTGGCTGGGCGTGGTGGTGCACACTTGCAGTCCCAGCTATGTGGGAGGCTGAAGTAGGAGGAACGCCTGAGCCCAGGAGTTGGAGGTTGCTGTGAGCTACGATGACACTACTGCACTCTTCCCAGGGTGACAGAGTGAGACTCTGTCTTACAAAAAACAAACAAACAAACAAACAGGTAGAATATTGAATGCTTTCCCTCCACAACTGGGACCAAGTCCAACGGTGTTCATGCAGATTACATCTATTTAGCACTGTACTCAGGGACCTAGCCAGTGCAGTGAGGCAGAGGAGGAAGACAGAATGATTGGGAAGGAAGAAATATAACCACCTTCACTTGCAGAGAACAACTGCTGGAACTAACAAGTGAATCTAGTGGGTCACAGGATACAAACCAGGTAATATACAAGGGACTAGGAGTGTAAGAGCAGAAAAAGGAGACACAGACAGGGTTGGAGGAATGCACATTAGTGTAGACTATGTGTTTCCACAACACCGGAAATGCCACAAATATGTGACTATTCAACAACACACTTTTAAACAGCCAATGGATCAAGGAAGAAATCACAAGGGATATTAGAAAATATCTTGAGACAAATGAAAACACAATATACACGCTATGTATTCACTTGTATACTAAACACTTTTCCCTGAACCATTTGAGAGCAAACTACTCACAGAATGCACATTAGGCCGAACACTTCAATGGGTAGTTCTAACAAATAAGGACATCCTTCCCCATAACCTAATGCAGACTTCGCTATTTGAAAGACTTTTATTTGGAAGAGGGCTGTGTAAGTGAACTCACAAGAGGGGGTTCTCTGTTGCTGGCTGCACACAAAGCCAGTTACTGAAACAAGGAGGATTGTCAAGGAAGAGAGGATTTATTGGGGAGGATGCATCCACCGGGAGGTGGGAGGAATGGACTGCCTCAAATGTGCCTCCCCGACCAACAGGGTCAGGGGTTTTTCTGGAGGTGGAATGGATAATGCACAAGGGGAGTGAGCATCAGTACATGTTTGGGGTGCAGTGCAGGGCCCTGTACATTCCTACCAGGTACTCCTCAGCCCCATTCAAATTTCTCCACTTGTCTTTGTGATTTACTGTATTGCACAGAGATCCTGTCCCAAATAATTGTATTTCTGTTTCATCTTTTTCTGTGACTCTGGTAAGTTAGTGGGATATTGACAAGTTATTTCTGGGGACAGTTTGTCAAGTGCTTTTTAACACCTGAAGATCATTATTTAACATTTGATCCAGTACTCTGATTTTTTAAAAGTTTGCATATGAAATCTCTTTAGTAAAAGTGTGTGTGTGTGCGTGCGCACGCGTGTGTGTGTGTGTGTGTGTGTGAGAGAGAGAGAGAGAGAGAGGGAGAGAGAGAGGGAGAGAGAAAGTGTGAACACTCTACCCAACAACAGTGGAATACGCATTTTTCTCAAGGGCACATGAAACATTCTCCAGGACAGACTGTGTGTTAGGCCATAAAATGCAAAATATCTTTTCCAACCACAATAAAAGTAAATTAGAATTCAACAGCAGAAGGAAAACTGGAAATGCCACAGATATTAATGTGTGGCTGTCAAACAACACACTTTTGAACAGCCAATGGGTTAAAGAAGAACTCACAAGGGAAATTAGAGACTATCTTGAGACAAATGAACACACAATATACCAAAACTTATGGGATACAGCAAAAGCAGCTGTAAACACTTACCAGAAAAAAGAAGAAAGATTTCAAATCATCAACTTACCTTTACACCTTAGTGAACTAGAAAATGAAGAGCAAACTAAGCACGAGGCTACTAGCAAAGGAAGTAAATAATAAAGATTAGAGCAGAGATAAAAGAAATAGAAAAAAAAAACAGAGCAAATCAATAAAACAAAAAGTTGGCTCTTTGGAAAGATCCACAAAATTGACGTTCACCTAGATGGACTAAGGAAAAAGAGAGAAGACTCAACTAAAATCAGAAATGAAAGAGGAGATATTAAAAACAAATTTACAAAAATCAAAAGGATTATAAGAAAGTACTATGAATAATTGTTTATCAACAAATTAGATCACCTAGATGAAATGGATAAATTTCTGGACACATACCCCTACCAAGACTGAATCATGAAGAAATAGATTTTTTTTTTTTTTTTTGAGACAGAGTCTCACTCTGTTCCCCTGGCTAGAGTGAGTGCCGTGGTGTTAACCTGGCTCACAGCAATCTCAAACTCCTGGGCTCAAGCGATCCTGCTGCCTCAGCCCCTCAAGTAGCTGGGACTACAAGCATGCGCCACCATGCCCAGCTAATTTTTTCTATATATTTTTAGTTGTCCAGATAATTTCTATTTTTTTTAGTAGCGATGGGGTCTCACTCTTGCTCAGGCTGGTCTCGAACTCCTGAGCTCAAGCAATCTGCCCGCCTCGGCCTCCCAGAGTGCTAGGATTACAGGTGTGAGCCACTGTGCCCGGCCAGAAATAGATATTTTGAACAGAACTATAGCTAAGGAGACTGAATTAGTAACCAAAACCTCCCAACAAAGAAACACCCAAGACCAGATGGCTTCACTGGTGAATGCTACCAAAATTTAAAGAAGACCTAACACCAATCCTCCTCCAACTCTACCAAGAAATTGAAGAGGAAGTGTCACAAACTCAATGAAATCTGTTTGCCTGTGCACAACAGAAAGCCAAATACTGAAGCTCCAGGTTGTTGTAGAGAGAAAAGTTTATTGCAAGGATGCTAAGCAAGGAGGTAGGAGACTGGCTCAAATCTGTCTCCCCAAGTCAGGTTTTATATGCAGAGGGTAATGAGGAGTGATCTGATTGGACCTGGCAATCAGGTGAGGCTGGGAGGTATAATCTGACTGGATCATGCCATGGGGTGATGCTAGAGCTCAATCTGACTGCATCATGGATCATGCCAAGTAGTGTCTGCATCTTAATTCAGTCCCATTCCTTGGTCCAAGCACTTAGCTTCTCCCTGTGGATACACACTTAGTTCATCTGGGCATACTCAGGTTATGTAGCTTGCAACCATGGCAACTGACAAACAACTCACCATTGATCATACAAAGCTGAACCAGACTGAGCTGGTTCAGACAGAGGGAATCCTTTCTAACTTGTTGTCAGAGACCAGCATTACCCTGATAGCAAAACCAGACAAAGACACTACAACAACAAAAAAAAGAAAACTGCAGACCAATTTCTTTAATGAAGATCATCATAAAAATCTTCATCCAGATACTAGCAAACAGAATAGAACAGCACATTAAGAGAATTATACATCACAACCACGTGGGATTTGTTCCTGGAATGCAAGGATGGTTCAACATATGAAAATAAATCAATCTAACATATCATATTAACAGGATATTATTAACTTTAACAGATAATAATTAACAGAATGTCGGACAAAAACCACACCATCATCCCAATTTCAAATGATGCAGAAAAAGGATTTGACAAAATCCAACACCCTCTCATGGTAAAAACACCCAACAAACTGAGAATGGAAGGAAACTACCTCCACACCGTATGTGAAAAGCCCACAGCTAACATTATACTCAATAGTGAAAGACTAAAGATTTTTCCTCCAAGATCAGGAACAAGACAAATTTGCCTTTCATCACCTTTATTTAACATAATAGTGGAAGTCATATCCAGAGCAATTAGGCAAGGAAAGGGGGGAAAAACACATCAAAATTGGAAAAGAAAAAGTAAAATTATCTCTGTTTGTAGATGACATGATCTTATAAGTAGAAAACTCTAAAGATTCCACAAAAATTTCCTGTGTCAATGGATTGAAAGACTTAATATTGTGAAGATGTCAGTACTACCCAAAGTGGTCTAGAGTTTAATGCAATCCCTATCACAATCCCAATGGTGTTTTTGCAGAAACAGAAAAGTTCATCCTAAAATTCATATGGAATCTGAAGGGACACCAAGTAGCCAAAACACTCATGGAAAAAGAACAAAATTGAAAGTCTCAAAGTTCCTTATTTCAAAACATTTTGCAAGGCTATAATACTCAAAACAGTGTGGTACTGACATAAAGAGACATATTGACTGATGGAACAGAGTAGAGAGCCCAGAAATAAACCCTTGCATATGTGGTCAGATGATTTTCAATACAGGTGCCAAGACCACTCACTGAGGAAAGGAACAATGCTTTCATCAAATAATGTTGGGAAAACTGAATATCCACGTGCAAAAGAATGAAGTTGACACCTTACCTTACACCATATGTAAAAATTAACTCAAAATCGATCAAGGACCTAAGCATAAACTCTAAAAGAATTATAAAACTCCTGGAAGAAAACACAGAGAAAGCTTCACAACATTGGATTTGGCAATGATATCTTAGATCTGACAATGAAAGCAAGATAACAAATGTAAAAATAGATTAATTGGACTACATCATAATGAAACCCTTCTTTGCATCAAAGAACATAATGAAAAGAGTGAAAAGGCAACTTACCTAATGGGAGAAAATAAGGGATAAGGGCTCGATATTGAGAACACATAAAGAACTCCTACAACTCAATGAGAAAAACAAAAAATGACCCAATTGAAAAATGGGCAAAGGACTTGAATAAGACATTTCTCCAAAGTAGATACACAAATGGCCAAAAAGCCCCAAAAAAGATACCCACCATCACTAATCATTAGAGAAATATGAATCAAAACCACAAGGAGATAGCACTTCACACCCATCAGGATTGGGATTTTGGTAGTAATTCCATTTAACCTGTAGGAAAAAATAAAAAAGATAAGTTTTAATGAGGATGTGGAGAAATCAGGAGACTTGTACCCTGTTGATGGATATATAAAATAGTGTGGACACTATGGAACACAGTATGGCAGTTCCTCAAAAAATAAAAATAAGATTGCCAGGTGATCCAGCCATTTCACTTCTGGATATATTCCAAAGAAATGAAAGCAGGGTCTCAAGGAGATTTTGTACATCCATGTTCATAGCACCATTATTCACAATAGCTAAAAGGTAGAAGCAACCCAAGTGTCCATCAATACATGAATGTACAAACAAAATGTGGCATATACATACAGTGGGATATGACACAGCCTTAAAAAGGAAAGAAATTCTAACACGTAGTACAACATGGATGAATAATGAGGCTTTTATACTAAGTGAAATATACCAGTCACATGCAAAAAAGATAAATACTGTGTGGGTCCACTTACACGAGGTACCTAGAGTAGTCAAATTCACAGAAACAGAAACTAGAATGGTGGTTGCCAAGGGCTGGGGAGATGGGGGCAAAGAGACAAATATGAATACAAAGGAACGGTTTTATAATTGGGAGAAAGATGAAAGTTCTGTTTAGTTTTGGAGGCTGGAGGGAAAGCAATGTGAGATTCATTTTGTGATGGGTAAGATCTGGAAGCCACTCATGCCAGTCCCTGCCTTGTCCCCACAGGTCCTACCTTGCTCAGCCAAAAACATCAGACCTCAGGATCCATCGGCTGCCCTGCAGCACTGCCCTGTCCCAGAGCCACGTCCAGCAGGTACATGCTAACGCTGATCTCTAACCCTTCATACGCCCTTGTCTCCGTGTTCTTCCAGTCTTCCGATTCTGCAATTCCTCATTCTTTTATTCATCAGATACTTGTTGATCCTTTGCCACATCTAAGGTCTTGACATTATATCCCCATGTTTTCTGCTAAGAGTTTTGTAGTTTTAGCTCTTAAATTTAGGTATTTAATCTATTGCGAATTAATTGTTGTATATGGTGTCACATAAGGGTCGAACATCATTCTTTTGCACGTGGCTATCCAGCCGCAGCTGTCCCAGCACCGCTGGCTGAAAATACTATTCTTTTCAATTGAATGGCCTTGGCACCCTTGTCAGAAATCAGCTGACCATCAATATATGGGTTTATTTTTGGACTCTTAATTCTATTCCAGTGATCTGTGCCTGTCCTCTACCCAGTACCACACTGTCTTGAATACTCTGGCTTTGTAGGGAGTTTTGAAATCAGGAAGTGTGTGAGTTTGCCTACTTTGTTTTGATTTTCTGGAATTATTTTGTTTATACTGGGTCCCTTGAAATTCCATATGAATTTTACAATCAGCTTGTCAATTTCTAGGAAGGAGTCAGCTGAGTTTCTGATGAGAATTATGCTGTACCTGTAGCTCAGTCTGGAGAATACTGTCCTCTTAACGATGTTAAGTCTTTTCATCTATAAACAGGAGATGTTTTGCCATGCATTTAGATCATCGTTAATTTTTAAAATAATACTTTATAGTTTTTGGACTACAAATCTTGCATTTATTTTGTTAAATTTATTCCTGAATATTTAATGCTTTTTAATGCTTTGTAAATGAAATATTTTTCTTACTTTCATTTTTGGATTCATTGCAAGTGTATAAAAATACAATGAAATTGATTTTTGTACATTGATCTTGTATTCTATAACCTTGTTAGATTTGTTTATCATTCTTAATGCTTTTTCAGTGGCTTCCTTAGAATTTTCTCTATATAAGATCATGTCATTTACATACAGAGATAATTTTACCTCTTCCTTTTCAATCTGGATGTCTTTTAGTTCTTTTTCTTGCCTAATTGCTCTGAGTAGAGCCTGCAGTACAATGTTGAGTAAAAGTGTGAAAACAAACATCTTTTTTGGAGACAATCCTTCAGTCTTTCACCGTTAAATATGATGTTTGCTGTGGGTTTTTGTAGATGCTCTTTATCAGGTTTAGGCTCTTTATCCTAAACCTGATAAACAACCTATTCTTAGATTGTTTCATGAGTTTTATCATAAAAAAGTGTTAGATTTGGTCAAATGCTTTCTCTGTGTCTTTTGATGTCATCATGTGACTTCTGGTTTTTATTCTATTGATAGGATTTGTTACATTAATTTATTTTGGAATGTTGAACCAGCCATATATTCCTGGGAATAAAACCCACTGGGTCATGGTGTAATTCTTTTGCTATGTTTTTGGACTTGTATGTATATAGATTTACCAGTATTTGTTGGAGATTTCTGCATCCATATTCATAAGAGTCATTGGTCTGTAGTTTTCTTTCCTTGTGACGTCCTTTTCTGATTTTGCTATTGAGGTAATACTGTCCTCCTAAAATGAATTGGAATATGCTCCCTCCTCTACTATTTTTACAAAGTTTGTGATTAATTGGTATTAATTCTTCTTGAAATGTTTGGTAGAATTCGGTGGTGAAGCCATCTGTGCCTGGGGTTTTCTTTTAGGGCAATTTTTAATACTCAGTCAATATCATTACTTGTTCTAGGTCTGTTCATATTGTCTATTTCATTGTGAGTCAGGTTCAGGAGTTTGTGTCTTTCTAGGAATTTATTTCTTTCATCTAAGTTACCTAATTTGTTGGCCTACAGAGGTTCGCAGTATTCTTTTATAATCCTTTTTGTTTCTGTGAGGTCAGTAGTAACATCCCCTCTCTCATTTCTGATTCTAAAATAGTGATCCATTGCCTAATGATGGGAACATTTTCTGAGAAATGTGTTGTGCAAACATCATGCAGTGTGCTCACACATACCTAGGCTACCCACCTAGGCTACAAACCTGTACAGCATGTTACTAAATATTGTAGGCAAGTATAACACAATGGTAAGTATTTGTGCATCTAAACATATCTGAAAATAGAAAAGGCACGATAAGAATATAGTGTAGCAGTACAAAAGTGATACATCTGTCTAGAACACTTACCATAAATGGAGCTTGCAGAGTAGAATTTGCTCTGGATGAGGGAGCGAGTGAGGGGATGTGAAGGCCCAGAATAGCACTGTGCACTGGTGCAGACTTTGGAAACACTGTACACTTAGGCTACACTAAATTTATATTTTAACTTTTTTTCTTCAGTAATAAATCAACCTTAGCTTACTGTACGTTTTTTACTTTATAAACATTTTAGTTTTTCTTTAAACTTTTTGACTCTGTAATAACACTTGCTTAAAATACAAACTCATTTTATAGCTATACAAAATGTTCTTTCTTTATATCCTTATTCTATAAGGTTTTTAAAGTATTTTTTAATTTTATTTTTTTCTTTTACTTTTAAACTTTTTTGTTAAAAATGAAGACAGAAACACACACATGAGCCTGGGCCTACACAGGGTCAGGATCATGAATATCAGTGTCTTCCGCCTCCACATCTAGTGCCACAGAAAGGTCTTCGGGAGCAATTTAACAGGCATGGAGCTGTCATCTCCTGTTGTAACAATGCCTTCTTCTAGAAAACTGCCTAAGGCTGTTTCAGTTACCTTTTTATTTATAAATAGAAGGAGTACAGTCTAAAATATTAATAACAATACAAAGTATAGTAACACTAAATGCACAAATCAGTAACATAGTCATATACTTCATTATCAAGTATTATGTACTGAACATAACCGTACGTGCTATGCTTTTATACAACTGGCGTAGCACATGGTTTCACCATCATAGCCACAAACATGTGAGTAATGCATCGTGTTATGACGTCACTAGGCAATGGGAATTTTTCAGCTCCATTACTCTTACGGGACCACCATCACACATGCAGTTCATTGCTGACTGAAACGCCGTTACGCAGTGCATGATTGTAATTTTTTTTTCTGGTCAATTACATGTCGTGAACTTATTGATATTATGAAAGAACCAGATTTTGGTTTCATTAATTTTCTCTGTTGTCTGTCTATTGTCTGTTTCATTAATTTCTGCTCTAATCTGTATAATGTTCTTCCTTCTGCCTGCTTTATCTTTAGCTTGATCTTCTTTTCCCAGTATCTTAAAGTAGAATGTTATGTTATGAATTGAGATCTTTCCTCTTCCTCAATATAGGCCTTGACAGCTGTAAATATCCCTCTACACTTCAGCTACTTTAGCTGTATCCTATAAGTTTTGGTATGTTGTGTCTTCCTTTTCATTCATCTCAAAGTATTTTCTGATTTCTCTTTTGATTTCTTCTTGGATCAATTGGTTATTTAGAAGTGTGTCGTTTAATCCTTAAATACCTGTGAGGTTCTCCAGTTTCTTCCTCCTTTCAGTTGCATTGTAGTAGGAGAATAAACTTTGTATTATTTCTATTCTTTTAAGTATACTGAGCTTTGTAGTGGCCTAGCACATGGCTTATTCTGGAGAGTGTTCTATGTGCACTTGAAAAGGATGCATATTTTGTTGTGGTTGAGTAGAGTGTTTGATAGACGTCTGTTCTGTCTAGTTGGTTTATAATGCTGTTCGAGTCTGCTAGTTCCTTGTTGATCTTTCTTTCTAGTTGTTCTTGTATGAATTCCTATAGGTAAAGGAAATTATGCTTTTCAGTGTGATTTGTGTTGCAAGTATTTTCTTCTACTTTGTTTTTGTCTTGCTAATGATTTCTTCCTAATTTTTATATTATTAACTTAATGCAAGTTTTATGGTTCATTGTCCTACTGAGAAGGTCCTTCCCCTCTCCAAATTTATAAAACAAATTTCTCATGTGTTTTTGTACTACTTCTGTGGTTTCATATTTTACAATTAACTCATTGATCCACCTGTCTTCATTTTCTTATAAGGAAAGCATATTATTTATTATTCATCAGCAGTAAACTTAGCTGCTCCAGCACTATTATAGAATAATCACATTTTTATTCTAGCGTTGATAGGAAGTGTCATCATCCTACTGTAGGAGTAGGAGACCTAGAGACAGGGCTGAGACCAGAGGCAAGACTTCCACAGTGGGTGCAGGTGTTAAAGTAAACAACCCTCAGACAGAAGCTAACTGGAGGGGCTGATAACTGCAGGCAAGGACCTGCTTGTCAGCTACTTCTGTCACCTTGCATGAACTTTGGCTAATTACAGTATCATTTGCACTGCAGTTTTAAAATGTCTCCACCCTTGAAATCGCCACGTCAGTTCAGAGACCACTATATAAACTATGAAAATGGGAGGGAGCCCAATTCTCAGAATTATTACCTAAATTCTTAGTAAAAACCAACCCCTTAGGCTTCACTATTCCTCCCCTCAATTAGTAAGATTTCAAAATCCCAAAAACTGCTTCCTCCCACTGCAGCTGCTCTTTTCCAGCCTGTCCGCTCTCCCGTGCTCTGGACAGTGTACATTCACTTTCAATAAAAAAAGGCTGTCGTTTGCTTGGCTTACGTGTTGCATCCTGAGTTTCTTTTCCCCGACAATCACGAAGAAGTTGGAACAACCTCCACTCAGAGGCTGCCAACAATAACACATTATTAAGCAAACTGGGTTTTTTTAAAGTTGGGTTTTTTAAGAGTATGTTTCAATATATATAAATATGGATCAGAGAGGAGGGATAAATAGACCCTGTAGGGGAGAGTGAGGTTACCTGAAGGTGAACGTCAAGCTTCAGAACTTGGTTCAGGATCCCTAGTAGCGACAGCTGGTGTAGGTCCTCACCCAGTGTGTGGAGACGGCCTCTACCTTCCAGGGCAGCATTAGGCGGCCCCTTTCTTTGGATTATTCTTGGACCCTACATGGGCGACACCCATTTTGCCTTCCATTGTCCTCCCATGGCGGGTGGCATGAGCCTTCACTGAAGGCCTTCCTTTCATTAATGTGTCATTTCTCTGCTCGTTTGCGTCTTCTACTGACCAGGAGCACATTGAGCACAAGGATTAGGACTTTCTCCTGTGAGTTTCTGGGGACCTAGGTGGTGTTGTCTTGGCCTCTAGGCCCATGTGGTTATTGATCCTTCAAACACATGATTCTGAATTGAGATGTTGTGGGGGAGACATACACTCTGGATATTGAAGACTTAGTATTAAAAATGAAGTAAAATATCTCAGTGTTTTCTATTCCTTACATGTAGGCATGATAATGTTGTGGATATTTTGGAACAAACAATACAGCGTTAAAAGTAATTTGACCTCATTCCCTTCACTGTGTCAATATGGGTACCATGAATTTGGATTTCATGCATGGCTCCTCGTACATATCTGTCAGTAGTGTTGCTCAGAGGTGTACAGCAGATGCGAAGTCGATGACCAGAGCAAGCTGGATAGGTGGATTTCCCTGTTTTGAGTCCACTGATGGCCAAAGGAGGAATTCCCTGTCACCACTGCCAGCCCCTGGGAACTCTGTGGCGATTCATTCATTGGCTTTTCTCTCCCTTCCCAGGCATCCAACCTGGCTCAATTTGTTGTCTCTACCCAACTGGTAAGAATTGCAGCAGTTGTCCAAAGGATCTGCTTCAGTGCTTCACAGGTAAACCTTCTAAATGAGGTACAGAACATGCTCACCCCACACTCAGAGATGCAGTGCAGGGTGGTGAGGTGGGAGTTGTAGCCCATGTGAGTCAGGGAACCAAGTTCTGGTCCCACTTGGTTTTTATCGTGTCCTGTTCCATGATTATGTATTAGGTCAATAAAATAAAATGAAGACGAATTATTTTTATAATGCATGCCCTCTGATAGGGAAATCTTTTATACTACCAGTTGCAAGGGGGTGGGGGTAACTTACAGCAGGGGGAAGGTGTGGCCGATGGGAAAGGGCTGGGTTTCATCCGTGACCTGGTTCTGTTCGGTGCAGGGCCCCACCCAGCTCCTTACCTGGTTATGGCCCCGGCAGGGCCCCACCCAGCTCGGCTCCTTTCAGCTATTCTGCCTCTCTCAGCCTCACATCCTCAGGCCCCTCCCTCCTGGCCAGCAGGGCCAGGCTTTGGGGAAGTCACCCGGGGGCTCCTCTCCTCCCAGGGTATCTCAGGTTCAACCCCTGTGCCTCCGTTACTACTGACCATGATATCTAAACAATTCTTTTCCCCTAACCTGATGTAAGAGATAATGAATGTTGGTCCCTTTTGCATGACTTTAACTATTGGTGACAGCTGAAGGGTGGCTGTCCTCTGTGTGCCCTGATTGGGTTGGTGCAGAAACTGGCCCTCAGAGTTCCCTGGTGACCTGAGCTGAGCTGAGTGGGAAGGGGTCGGGGTGGTGAGGAAGGGTTGAGGGACACACCAAGGAAACATATCCCCAAAGATTTTTCCTTTGTCTGCAGATAAAGAGAAAAGAAGTTCCTGCAACATAACCGCAAACACTAAGTGTTGGTGCAACGTAAATTCCACTGGGCCCTACTGGAGGTGCCGCACTAGGTGAGACAGGAGAGGCAGGCTTGACCCCCCAGAAGACCCGAGTTTCCTTGTACCCCTTCTGTCCCCTGAACTCCATGGGGCCTCGACCCCCTTGGGGCATCCCTGACCCTGTGGGGTGTCCTGAGCCTGCCGTGGCCCCTCCTGGTCCATCTGCCTGTCCCCACCCTGCCCCCTGCCACAGCCCCTTCCCACACCTCCACAGCACATGTCCCACCGGGCACAGGAGGCCACAACCTAGGGCCCATGATATTCTTAGGAGCCCATGAAATACTTTATTTTGAAAACGTAACTGCAAAGAATCCAGCCTGGGATATGTTAATATTTATCCTTAATCCGATTCAGTCCTAAAATGCAATTTTTAATAATTATTTTATCCAAGCAGGGACCATGCAGACAAAAGTGCCCGTGGCACACAGAGGTCACAATAAGGCCATGGGTGTAGCTCCTTCTGGATTCCCATGAAGACCTGAGCCAATGTCATCCTCAATTGAGCCCTGGCCCCTCAAGACCTGTCTTGTCCCTATTTCGGGTTTTAGGGGCTGATAGTGATGACTCTTCTCTGACCCCCAGTGTTCTCTGTGACGAGTAGGGATGGGCAGACTGGTAGGGACGGGAGCTCAGAGGTATCAGGGTTGGCTGGAGGCTGTGGCTCAGCTTGTGGCCACACGGGCCTCCCACCTGCCCTGGAGGGAGGTTCCTGCTAACTCGGGGCCTCCCCTGCAGCCCAGGGAAGCCCCGAGTGTGCCGAGCAGAGAAGGCTCCTGGAGGCCACAGCCCTGACCACGGAGCAGGGAGCTAAAGTTCACGTGCTCAGATCCTTCCCCAGACTCAGCAAGGGAGAGTGGGGTCCCCAGAGACACAAGAAGCCTGTCCTTCCTCTGTCACCTGCTCAAGGACAGTGGGTGGGAGAGTGGCTCCTCTTTTGTCCCATCTGGCCAGCTTTCCCTCACGGAATCCCACGTCTCCTCCCTGTGTGTACCCAGGTGCCCCGATGGAACGGTGAAGAACAGGTCTTGTACTTGCAAGGGTTACAATGTGTCCATTTCCAAAGGATCAGGTACTGAGGCATCTGGGGAAGCCCAGACTCTTGGAGGGCCAGTGACCCCCAGCCCAGGGAATTCCACCTCCCCCGTCCCTTCCCCAGACAATTGGAGCTACAGGACGATGACAGTGGTGATCCTAGTTGTGGTGGTGGTGGTGGTGCTGGCGCTGGCGTTGCTTTACAGGAGGTACGCCCACACAGGTAGGTGTTGGCTGAGGGAGGCGCCACTGGGCCCTCTCTGCCCCTCCCCCCGCCCTGCTCCACAGGCAGGAGCGCCCTCCCCTGTCTCCCAAGTCCTTGTCACCCTGTGGTGGTCACTCCATCTCCCACCTCACGTGCACCCCTGCCCTGCCCAGTACCAGGATGTCATCAGTCCCTCTCCCGGGGCTGGCGGTGCCCTCCTCTCCCACGTCTAGAGGGTGGGGCCAGCTCCCCTCCCCCTTCCATCTTCAGGGCCAGCCAGGGCAGAGAGGGAGTCGGCTCCTCCACTGGGGGACCAGGGTCGGGACCAGACGTGCTCAGGGGGTTTATTCGGTTTTGGTCAGCGCGGAACCAAACAGAGATTTCACATGTGTTTATTTTTACTCTATTTTCTCCTCCTCCCCACTCCCGAGGGTGCCCCAGAGTTGGAAAGGCCCCATCCCTGTGCCCAGGCCAGGGCTGCTTGTCCAATGTCTCAGCCCCCAGCCCAGCCCTGCCCGGGC
>RJWJ010028641.1:0-21259 GCA_004363605.1 Indri indri | reverse complement strand
TTTTCATTTCTGCATGTTATGGGGGTACAAATGTTTAGGTTACGTTGCCCTTGCCCCACCCCCCAGCCAGAGCTTCAAGCCTGTCCATCCCCCAGATGGTGTGCATCGCACTCGTTATGTATGTATATACCCATCCCTTCCTCCCCCCTCCCATCTGCCTGATAAATGTTATTCCTATATGTGCATTTAGGTGTTGATCAGTGAAACTAATTTGCTGGTGAGTGCATATGGTGCTAATTTTTCCATTCTTGGGATACTTCACTTAGTAGAATGGGTTCCCACTCTATCCAGGAAAATACAAAAGGTGCTATATCACCATTGTTTCTTATAGCTGAATAGCACTCCATGGTATACATATACCACATTTTATTAATCCACTCATGTATTGATGGGCACTTGCATTGTTTCCACATCTTTGCAATTGTGAATTGTGCACTATAAACATCCGAGTGCAGATGTCTTTTTTATAGAATATCTTTTGTTCTTTTGGGTAAATGCCCAGTAATGGGATTGCTGGATCAAATGGTAGATCTACTTGTATCTCTTTAAGATATCCCCATATTGCTTTTCACAGAGATTGTCTTAGTTTGCAGTCCCACCAGCAGTGTATGCATGTTCCTGCCTCTCCGCATCCATGCCAACATTTATTCTTTTGAGACTTTTTGATAAAGGCCATTCTCACTGGAGATAAGTGATATCTCATTGTGGTTTTGATTTGCATTTCCCTGATGATTAGAGATGATGATCATTTTTTCATGTTTCTTGGCCATTATTTTGTCTTCTTTTGAAAAGTTTCTGTTCATGTCCTTTGCCCACTTTTTGATAGGATTGCTTGATTTTTTCTTGCTGACTTTCCTTTTTTCATATGCTTACTGGCCATTTGTCTATCTGCTTTTGAAAAGCTTCTGTTCATGTCTTTTGCCCACTTTTTAATGGAGATATTTGATATTTTCTTGCTGATTTGCTTGAGTTATTTGTAGATTCTGGTTATTAGTCCTTTATCAGAACATAGCTTGTGAATATTTCCTTCCATTCTGTAGGTTGTCTATTTGCTCTGTTGATTATTTCCTTTGGCTATGCAGAAGCTTTTTAATTTAATCAAGTTCCATTTATTTATTTTTGTTGCTTCTGTGATTGCCACTGGGGTCTTCTGCACAAATTATTTGCTTACGCTGATATCTAAAAGAGTTTTTTCTAACATTTTCTTCTAGAGTTCTTATGGTTTCATGTCTTATATTTAAGACTTTTGTCTATAAAAAATTAATTTTTTTGAGTGGTCAGAGATATGTATCCTGCTTCATTCTTCTGCATATGGCTATCCAGTTGTCCCAACACCATTTATTGAATAGGGATTGTGTTCCCCAGTGTATGCTGTTGTCTTCTTTGTCAAACATCAGTTGGTTTTATGTCTAGGTTGTCTGTTCTGTTCCATTGGTCTATGTCTCTATTTTTGTACCAATACCATGCTACTTTGGTTACTATAGCCTTCTAGTGTAGTTTGAAGTCTGGAATATATCTCAAAAATTATAAAAGCCATGTATGATAAATCCACAGCCAGCATCATACTGAATGGGGAAAAGTTAAAAGCATTCCCATTAAGAACAGGAAAAAGACAAGTATGCCCACTCTCACCACTCCTAGTCAACATAGTCCTGAAAGTCCTAACCAGAGCAATAAAGCAAGAGAAAGAAATTAAGTGTAACCAAATTGGGAAAGAGGATTTCAAACTATCACTTTTTCCTGATGACATGATCTCATATCTAGAAACTCTGTTTGATTTTCAACCCAGAAGGAGCTCAAATAGCCAAAGCAATCTTAAGCAAAAGGAACAAATCTGGGGGCATCACTTTACCAACACTTTAAAAAATAAAGCTGAAGGAAATACTTTCTCAACACATTTTTGGAGATCAGCATCATCTTGATACCTGAGTCAAAGATTCCACAGCAAAGAAAGTTATGGGTCAATAACTCTGCTAAGCATTGATGCAAAATTGCCCAATAAAATATTAGAAAGTCATATTTTCTTATGACATATCAAAAAGAATATGCATCATGATCAAGAGGAATTTATCCCTGGCATGCAATGCTAGTTTAATATATGTAAACCAATCAAGGGGATATATCACAGACTGAGAGACAATAACCACATGATCATCTCAATTGATGCAGAAAAAGTATTTGACAAAGTTTAACAACCTTGATAAAAAAAATCTCTTAATAGTTTAGGTATTGAAAGCAAGTTCCTCAATGTAGTAAAGTCTGCTTATGAAAACCCACAGCCAGCATTCACAGTCACTGGTGAGAAACTGAGAGCTTTTTCTGTAAGATCTGGTATAAGGCAAGGATATCCTCTTTTACTATCTCTATTCAACACAGTACTGGAAATGCTATCAAGAGCAACCAGTTAAGGAAAGGAATAAAAGATATCCAAATCAGAAAAGAAGAAGTAAAATATCTGTATTTGCAGATGACTTGATCTTATATGTAGAAAAACCCAAACACTGCACCCAAAACAGTTAGAACTGTTAGAAATGAAGTTACTAAATATGTAGCATACAAAATCAACCTACAAAAATCTGTACACAAATAGCATTTCTCTACACAAATAGCAACCTAGTAAAAAAAGAAATCAAGATAATAATCCTATTTATGATAGCATCAGAAAAAATACTTAGGAATAAATTTAACCAAGGAGATGAAAAATCTGTACACTGAAAACTGTAATACGCTGATGAATGAAATTGAAAATGACACAAATAAATGGAGAAACATCTCATGACTATGGATGGGAAGAATTGATATTGTTAAAATGACCATACTGCCCAAAGCAATATACGGATTCAGCACAATCCTTATTAAAATCACAATGACATTCTTTACAGAAATAGAAAAAAAAAATCCTAAAATTTGTATGGAATAACAAAGATCCTGAAAAGCCGAAATAATTCTGAGAAAGAGAAATAAAGTTGGAAACATCACACTTTCTGACTTAAAATTATATTGCAAAGCTAAAGTAATCAAAGCAGTATGGTTCTGGTGTAAAACCCAGATACATAGACAAGTGGAACAAAATAGAGGGCCCAGAAATACATCTAAACATATATGGCTAATTTTTGACAAGTGCATCAAGAAGATACAATGGGGGAAGGATAGACTCTTCAGTAATCGGTGTTGGGAAAACAGTGTTTCCACATGCCAAGGAATGAAAATGGACCTTATCTTACACCATACATAAAAATCAACTGGATAAAAGACGTAAACATAAGACTTGAAACCGTCAAACTTCTAGAAGAAAATACAAGAGAAAAGCTTTTTGACATTGGCCTTGGCAATAATTTTATTGATATAATGCCAAAAGCTCAAGCTACAAAAGCAAAAAAGCTTCCACATGGCAAAGAAAACAATCAACAAAATAACAAAGCAACCTACATATTGGGAAAAAATATTTGTGAACCATATATCTGTTAAGGGTTTAATACCTAAAATTTATTAAGAACTCATACAACTCAATAGGAAGAAAACATACAAGTTGATTTAAAAATGGAAAAAGGATCTGAATAGACATGTCTCCATGGATAACATAAAAATGGCCAACAGGTATATGGAAAGGTGCTCAACATCACTAATCATCAGGGAAATGGAAATCAAGACCACTATGAGCTATCTCTTCACACCCATTAGGATGACTATTATCAAAAAGACAAGAGATAGCAAGTGTTGGTGAGGATGCAGAGAAAATGAAACCCTGTATACTGCTGGTGGAAATGTAGATTTGTGCAGTCATGCAGTGGTATGGTCCCTGTTTGGAGCCATAGTCCCAAACATTATGGAGGTTCCTAAAGAAATTAAAATAGAACTGCCATATGACCCAATGATCTCTCTTGTGGATATATACCTAAAGGAAACAAAATCACCACCTTGTAAAGATATCTGCACTCCTATGTTAGTTGTGGTATTATTCACAATATTCAAGATATGGAAACAGCTTAGGTGTTAATGGATGAATGGTTAAAGAAATTATGATATATATGCAATAAAATATTATTCAGTCTTAAAAGCAAATGATCCTACCATTTGCTACAACATGGATGGACATGGAAGACATTACACTAAATGAAATAAGCCAAACACAGAAAGAAAGGTATTGCATCATCTCACTTGTATGTGCAATCTAAAATTTTAAAAATCCACTATACAGAGATAGAGAATAAACAGTAGTTACCAGGGGTGGGAGTTGCGGGAGATACAGAAAATAGAGAGATGCAGGTCAAAGGATACAAAGTAGCAGCTATGTAGGATGAACAAGGCTAAAGATCTATATACAACATGAGGACTATAGTTAACAATAGTGTACTGTATTCAAGATTTTTGCTAAATGAGTAGAAAAATAATTTTTACTACATGTATTAACATCCTACTGTAAGAAAAATTTTCTATTCTTGTTATATGCACTTTTAATTATGTCAGTTTGGCCTCAGGGATTCCTATTTTATTCAATTGGTTATAACCATTAATATCATTTTGTATTTTAATGTTCAATTTATGCCAGATTTCATAAGTGGGAATCCCTTCAGGTTGACTTCTGTGTCTTTTTGGCATGGCTCATAATTTATTTTAGCGCTTTTAAAAATTTTGGCACAAAAGATGTTCCAGCCTCATCTTGCTGTACTAACTCTGACAAAGCCCTTCTCCCCACAAAATTGCCATTTCTCATTTCTCCAAGGATAAATGGTTCCTTGTGATGAAGAATGGTATTTAGAACTAATATCTCGGTCTAGGTGACCTCATTCCTACTGGGATCTCACTGTTCCCAGATTTGGCCTTCTTACTGGACAGATACCAACCCCAAAACCCCTATACCTATTTTTCTGTCTCTCTATTTCTCTGTCCCCTCTCCTGATATGTGCACATCTCTCTATATAACTATCTGTCTATATTGAAAACCCCGAGTTCACACTGGTATTTTTAATTCCTGTCCAGCAGCACAAGGTTTATTTCAGTTTTCTCCTTTTCCACATGTGGAGCTCCCTTCTATAACAGTGAGAAACCTGGTTCGCATTATGGTCACTATATGTATCATGTCAAACCTGTGTGTATAAAATCTGTCCTGGGAACCTTTGTTTCACCCCTCACATGGATGCCTTCTTATCCAGCTGAACGAGCTTCCTGATGTCCTCCAATTTTGGCAACCATAAGAGTTCCAGAAAAACACTGCCTTGTCTTGAGAACCCTCAATTCAGGCCAATCTCCAGTTCCTTTCACTTCTATTCCAAAAGTTGAAAGAAATTTCAGAAAAAACTTCAAGTACATATGAGAAAAGCATGTATTACTCATAAAAAAAATTATTAAAGCTCATAAGAGATTAAAAAATGAAAATATATAATTAATGTATAGTCTATATTAGTGGTAGATTACTAAAATTGTATAATCTGTATATTGGAGCTATATAAACCTGGTATTACAGTATTATTATAGGTTTATATATATTAATGTATAATTATTATGACAACAGCTCCTGATTGCAGGAAATTAACCCTATTTCAAGATGTCTTCCAGGTATTAATGCACGTTTTCCATATATCTAGTTATCTTTTCATGTTGCATCTCTCTGCTACCTGTTATTTCTAAGAATTTCCATCTATCTTCGTACTCTAGCATCTATACTCAAATGCTCTAAAGTCCCAGAGAAAAAAGTCATATTTTTTCCACTCCAGGGTGCCTCTAGTTGTCGAAAATTAAAATTTGCAAAGCATGTGTTATTCTAATTTTTTAATTTACATGCTTTAAAATTCACACTGTTGGGTGAATTGATAAATGCATGTACTTGTGTAACTATTAATATCACCACAGCTGATATACAGTACAGTTCCATCACCCTCCTCAAAAGTCCTTTGTGCTACCCCTTTATATTTAAACCCTCTCTTCACTCTTAACCCTTAGCAACCAATAATCTACTGTCCATTGTTATAATTTTGTCATGTATAGAATTTCATATCAGTCTACTGGAGAATATGTACCCTCTGATTCTGGCTTTTCCCCCTACTCTAGTGCATTCGCAATTCATTCACTTTGTTGTGTGTTTCAATAGTTTCTTTTCATTGCCAAGTAATATTTCCTTGCGTGAATGTACCCCGTTTAGTTTATTCATTCCTTACTTGAGAGACATTTACGTTGTTTCCAGTTTTGGGCTATTACAAATAAATTTAATGCGAACACTCACAGGCAGGTTTTCCCTATGAACATAGCTTTCATTTTTCTTGGGTAAATAAATAGAAGTTGGATAACTGGGTCATATGCTAAATAAATGTTTAAATTTATAAAAAATTATCAAACTGTTCTCCTTAATGAGTGTACCATTTTGCATTTTCACCAGCAGTGTCTGACAGCTCAAGTTGTTCCACATCCTTGCTAGCACTTGGAATTGTCAGTTTGTATTTTTATTTTGTAGCCATATAATAGGTAGATCATTTTGGATTTAATTTGCATTTCTCTAATGGCTAAGGATATTGCATGTAAAGTAACATGATTTCATGCAGAACAGAAATTCTCTGTGGTAGTTATTCTTAGCTGGTTACTTGATTGGGGCCTGATTACATCAGTCTCTCCACAGTAATGTGGGGTTTTACAATGAATTCCTCACGATTCTGATCCCACCTGCCTCTAAATCTCAAGAACTGCACTTTTCCAATCTTCACATTAAAAATCATTGACCCCTGAAGCAAAGAATGAGCAAAAATTGGGTGAAGGTATAAATAAGCTTGGAGGTGGAATAAAGGGGGTTATAAAAGTTAAACTATCACGACCTTTATATATTCTCTCAAGTGGGGTCATTTGTTTAAAGTGAAGTGTAAAGGGCTTTTATTACAACAGACTGATTTTATTTCATTATGAAAACCTCTATCAATTCTATGCCTTTTTTTAATGGAAGAAAGTATGAAATATCATCAGACAGCTATTTCACAAGAATTTCATTTTCTCAGTGCAATGGCACAGCAGGCGAACCAGGGTTGCCTGCAAGCGCATCCACAATGGTAAAAGCAAGCCAGTTTCAGTTCAGTTTCCAAGTGGAAACTTGCCAGTTCGACATCTTCAAATGGCTTTAGCATTGGCACTGATGTGACGCTGAACCTACTGCCTATCTTTGTGTGAGAACTTCATCGGCATTTTTGAATATGTCATTAGTGATGTGGCGGACACTTTGATGGACAAGGATAATCTCAGCAGCCCTCATGACTTTCTAGCACATCAGTGAAATTGTGGAAAAAGGTGTTTCCTCAGCAGTGTCAAAGTCCAGAAGGACTATTCTTTGATTATATCTCTATATCCAGAAAAATAGTAAAGGAATACGGTTACCACTAAAGAATTATTGGTAGTCTCTACAGGCTTGTTGATAATGCAAATTTAAAGGATGGGAGGAATGACAATTTCCAAATAGAGAATAGTTCTCACTTGGGCCCAACAGAATAAACAGAATCTGTGTAGTTACTGGCTTTTTAAGTTAATTTTAATATCAGAGACTATCTTTTCATTGCAGTTCCTAGTTTCCTTGTCAAACAATTTCACCATCCCCATCAGAGCTAATAGTCACAGTAGTTTACTTTTTGCAACAAAAACAATTTTTGAAGCCTTGTTCATTTCTTCTTCTTGCTTTTTTTTTTAAATGCTATTACCTAGCATAACTGATAATCAGCTAATGACATACAGCTTTGGCTTGGTTAGAAGGTATCTATTGCTAACACTTCATTCTTCTAATTGACTGTTCAGTATTAACTATCATACTGTGTTATAAAATGCTATGCCAATTCCCAAAAAATAAACAAATCTAGGAATGCAGCAAGATTTTATATCAAACAACTGTAGGTCAGAAAAATCAAATTACACTACAGGAAGGTAGAGTCCTGAAAAAAGTGAAAAATAAAATCTAGGAATATTAATTTTTTTCTCTATCAAGAATCACGCAGGAATAAGGCTCCGGCCAATTGTTACTTCATGTCTCTACAGGGAGTGCAAGTTGCATAAAATAATACAAATGGAAACTATTTATTGTCTAAAGTATCCCCTTTAAGTTCTCTCCAATATTTTCTCTTCATACTAAGGCTAATGGTTAAATTCACAGAATGTTCATAATGTGGAACTGTTCCTCAGAATGTGAACCTCAAAAGAAGGACAGATATGTCAGATAGGAAGCTCTTTCACTATTGTACTTCCAATCTAGATTAATCCCCTCACACAAATTTTTAAAAAATTAATTAATAGGATATTGCCATTATTATGTCATGTGTAGTATTCCAGAGAGTTCAATGTTTGCCAAGATTGTATAAACCAGTTCAGCCATATCTCTTCTTAGAAGTTTGTAACATGTTAACTTTATATATAATTTATGTAATGTGTAAGTGATATACCTCCTTTCTTATCTCACATTAACATGATTAGAACTGATTAAGGTGCTATAGCTGTCTTGTACGTTGTCCTTTTCATCTATACCAGTTTTATTATAAGAAGTATTATTTCTTAACCAGCAGCCCAAAAATCAGTGTGTCAAAAATTTCTTCCAGAGAATAAAAAATATAAAATACAATATCAAATGTATTTTGAAAAATTTTAAATGATATATCCAAATAAGCTTTGGCAAAGTGATGCTTTTTCCTGTTAAATTTAATAGGGGATGCTGACCCTTGGTGGTAGGAGACTACCTCTTCTGATGTATTATGCAATTACATTGATGGATGGTTAATTGAGTCACTGTGGCAGACCATACGTTTACTCATGACCTGAATGTCATTGGTCAGGTTATGGCTTCACATCTTTGGCCTTTGATCATATACTGTTTTGGAAAATAACTGTCTTAAATTTAAACTTCTGGTTTAAAAACGCCCAGAGTAAAATAAATTATTAACTCCGTCAAAAATTTGCACACAATTGCTTTGTCACCAAGAAGAGTTAGATTGTGTTTGTTACTTGGTTTGAAACCACTGATAAATGTAATAGGACTTTTGTGCAAAGGATGAAATTAATTGTCTCAGTTTAGGTGATCTCTGATATTAATTGAAACCTCGCTTGAACTTTCATAAATATATATTGATATAGGTATTTAGAAACTAATTCAGTTTTCTGGTTTATTGAGACAAAACGCTAAACAATATTTATGCGGGGCTAGCCTTTCGCAAAATTGTATAGGGGATAAAGATTATCTTTGGTATTCTCAATTTCTCATTGTCTTTCCCATGTCCAACATGGCTTCTCTGTGCGACAGGGTGTAAGTAGTATCTCCCTTAGTTTATGTTCCCTGATACGTGTTCCGGTGAATGGCAACATTTTTTAGTTTCCCTAAATACCGCAAGGTAAGCAGCCATCTATTTTTGAGGTCAATGTAGGTAATTAAAGTGAAAGGACTCTTGTGACTCTCAGAAGACTTGTATAGTGAAGAGAAATGGCTGAAAGCGTAGACCTGTCTTAGAATCTTCACTCTGTCACCAACCAGTTCTGGACTTTGAACCTGCATTATAACATCCCTGATTAGCTTCCTTAACTGTACAATGGATATAATAATATTTATACCATAGAGTATCAAGATGATTAATTAAAATCCTCTGTATATTGCACCAAGTACAGTTCATAGCAGTCATTCAATCAATATTAGTATTTTTATTATTCCTTGAACATTTTCCATAAATTCTTCAGCAATCACTAAAATAATAATAGTAAAAAAATAAAAATAACTACTATTGAATGAGCATTTAGTTTCATGAAGGAAATTGCCTGCATGCATTGTCCCAAATATCTTTACAATTACGTCACATACAATTATTATTCCCATTTATAGGTAACAAAATGGAAGATCCTGGGAGTCTATTAGCTTGTTCAAGATCACAAGGTGAATAAGTGACAGAACACAAAATTAAATCCATGCCGTGTTGTTCAAAAGCTGACACATAAATAATATAACAACTTTTCCTAACTTGGTAATGAAAATAAATTAACTATCATATTCAGCTCCTATCTTTGCATATCCAAATTTTTAGAGACTACTCAAATTTCCACCAGTAAAGAAAAAAAAAGGATAGGAAAACCGAGATGAGTTAGAATTCTTGATCACAGAGCTTCTGCGAACTACTCGAGTTGCCTTTCAGTGCCATTTAATTCCGGGTTATGATTACGGTCTTCTATGTGTGGCAATTTTGAAAAGGACGAGAGGACTCCAATTAGCTCCTGCCCCTTGCATAATGCTGTATGAATACTAATAATTCAACATATCAGTACACTCATTTTTCAACTTGGAAAAAAATTACAAACTGGTTTTTAAAATCAGTTTCTTCAGAAACTGATCACTGTATTATATGTGATCTATCTTGAATCTGTAAAAAACATCCTCTGTCTCATGGAATAATAAAATACATTTCACCACATGGTAGCAGAATTCTAAGATGGCCCCCCAAATATCCACTTTCTGGTCTACACATCCTGCATAATCCCTAGGACTGAGAATAGGATGGATGCTATTCCCATGACCTGATTAATCTGTATGTCACAGCTGACTAAGAAAAGGAGATTATCTGGGGTGAGTTTAACTTAATCAGCTGAGCCCCTAAAAAGAACTAGGCTTTTTCTGAAGTCAGAAATTAAGAGCATAAGAGGAATTCTACACAAGACAGATTCTCTGCTGCTGTCATTGAAGGAGAAGGGGGCTATCAGACAGGGAATGCAGGCAGCCTTTGGGAGTGGCTCCCTAACTAATACCCAGTGAGGAAATAGGTACTTCAGTACTACAACCAACCAAATTTAATTCTACCAATAACCTGGATGCACATGAAGGTGGTTCTTCCTCAGAGCCTCCAGAAGAGAGCTCAGTTTTGCTGACACCTTGATGTCAGCCTTAGCATGAGTGAATTCTGACCTGGACTAGAAACCTTGAGCTTGTCCATTGTACCTGGATCCATTAATAAATGGGTGTTGTTTTAGGCCATTAAGTTTGTGGTAATTTGTCAAACAGCAATAGAAAATTAATATATATCATTTAGAATATAGCTTATTTAAAAGTAGAGTTATTCTTATGAGCTAATGAAAAAAATAAAACAATATATATGTTTAGGATATAAAATACCCACAGGTCTCATAGCACAGAAGTCCCATGCATCTTTATGATATAATCATGATCGGTAGTATGGTAAGTATTTTAGTAGAATACTTTCCTGAACTGTGATTATTTTTAACTAACCATTGGGTTTTGATATTCAGAACAAACATTTCTGCTTATTTATCAAAATGACATAAAACACCTTCTACGCTGTGCAAGCTGTTTTGCATATTTTCTGCCTAGCATAACAATTTTTAAAGCTATTTAAATTTCCCAAATGTTTTAATGTAAATATTATTATTTTTTATATCATTGTGGTAGAACATGCGTCTAAGTAATACTGCTGCATTTATGACATGTCTTTGATGATTCATCCAATTTGACAAGTAACTGTCTGCTTTTAAGCTCTTTAGTTTGCATGAAATGAGACTTGAACAATGTGTACCACTGAAGCAAAATAACATACAATCATTGTATTGTTAAAAAGTATAAAGCTTTATAATGGGCAAAAATAGCTAATGGAGTAGGATCTTTGATTCAATACTGGATTTTCTCACAAAATGTCCAGAATTAACTTAAATATCCTTTGTCCAATGACTTTAACCTATAACACAAAACAGAGGGCTCATATCTGCTGTATAATTTTTGAGGGCTACATTGAGAGAGATTATGATAATATACATATAATAAAATTACCAACAATGGTTGGATCCTGTAAGTGTGAACTGAATTCAAGGAGGCTGCCTTGAAGATGAAAACTAACAATGTCTTCATTTTGATTAGCTTACCTTTTCAAGTGTTGTGCTAGAAACCTCTATCACACAAATAGAAGCAAGAACTTTATTATCATCGCTATAGCAACTGCAGAAAAATTTGTTTCAAAACAGTTGGCTACCTAAAATTTTTCTCAGGATGGAAAGAAGAGCAGATGATATGTAACATTTTAATTCATTTTTAAAAATTGTTTTGTGATCTTATCTAACTCTCTTTTATAATAACAATATAGCCCAGTTACTTTATACATTTTTTTATTGAAACAAAGATTATACATACATCTGTATATAGACATATATACACATGTTAATTTCAATTTTCTTTATGAATTATTGGTCAGCATCTCTATTACATTTTTGAAAGTAGCTTACAAAACTTTATAAGGAATAGTTTTATATTAATCATTTAAAATTTTAGTTTGTCATTAAATAGTACTTTTTCTGTGAATTATATTTAAATTAAAACACTGCACCAGATATTAACATACATGAACTATTGAAAATAAATTAATACTATTTTCTTTGTCTTATACAAGAATGATCACAATTTTAAAGCTGGTTTATTTAATATTTTGTGCTCTCTCTCAAATTTCTGTGAAAGAAATGCTCTTGTTCTTCCTATGATATCTTTCCATTTCTCTAAATTTTATCATGAATGTGCATGGTTCAAAGTTGCTGACAATCTGCATTTAAAATAAGACGATCATATAGGAGGGCTGCCTAGGCAATTTTTAACCTTTATATCTTTGCTGGAGCCAGAGTTCTGAGAACTTCGTTTGTAATGGACTTTTAAAAATGCCTTTCAGGACTGATAGGACTTACTTTTTAAGTACTCTTCTCCTACTTTAACTGAGAAAGACATGACAAGAATTCAGGATTTCCTGAAATGCATTCTTATGCATGAATTATGCACATTTATAATATAGCATGGCTACTTTTAGCCTCATGAAGCCTCCTACTGATGACTGAGGGGATGAGTCCTTGCAAAATTTAGGGAAATTGCATGCTTTATGAGACAAATAGAGATACAAATCTATTTTCAAAGCTGTTATAATCTTTGTGTGAATTCTACTCTTGGTAACACTGGAGAATTAAATCTTACAGATGTGTACAATTATGCATAAAAGAGCAATAAAAGGATAAGAATATGCTTCTAATAAACCATTAAAATGACACAGATTATTTTTGAAAAAACTTACTGTTGCTTTAAAATCTAAAGTTGATTTTTCATATTTACTATTTTCTTTTATGGTAGACTCAGTTGAATGAAACATCTAGAACACATGTATTTATAATAGAGGTATAAGTTCAATATTAAGTTGACTTGCTTAAAAATAATAATTTGTTAACATTTTAGAATCTTTTCTCAAAAGTCTGATTAATCGATTAATTATGTAATTAAGAGAGAAGTTCATTGTCCTTTTTCTGCAATCATTTATCACAAAATCAGTTTTCAATAAAGTTCTCATATCTATGCCATGTATAATTTCCATCAATATTCTTTGAATCTAAATATTAAGATAAAAAGTAAATTGGTGACCTAATGATTATCTAGAACTATCAAATAATATTTTTCACCACTGAATATGTATTTTATTTAAAGGAGTTTTACTCCTTCAAATTAGTAAGAGCATTGGGATGGTATTAGCCATTTGATAATTATATTATTTATATTACCATGTGAAAATAGTTTCCTATGATAATAATAAAATGCAATGTGCATGTAGAAAATACCTCAACTTTTAAACTTGTGAACATGTTAACATGCATGTTTATGTCAAAAGCCAGATTTTTTTTTCATTAAAAATATATTTCTTATTTTAAATTGATTTAACATAATTTGTTTTCTTTAAAAGTTTACAAAATTTTGGAGGCTGCCAGCAGATGGCATTCTGGTTTCTGTAAGAGATGTTTATTTAGGGATGGGTTCTTTTCTTTGGGAAAAGGAAAAAGAAACTGACAATAGGATTCTGATTGAAAAGGCTATTATACCTTCTTGAAGAAACTGTAGCCATTCCAAAACCAAACAAGTCTCAAACCATGTTTCCTTTATTAATTTAGTTTACCAAGCTCACTCAATTTGGTAACTGAGTTTGGTAAACTAAATTAATGAGTTGGAAGTTTTAATGTATAAAATATACATTTCATTATTCAATAATGTATATTTTATTGAATAAAAATATAGTGCTTTTAAAAGTATAATAATTTTTAAACAAACTAGTGGAAGTAGTGTGTTTAGCTTCATTCAAAGCAGTATAATCAATAATCAACTTATACTAAGAACTATTTTATTACCTACCGGCATAAATTCATATATATCAGCATCATTTAGTCATGGATGACCACATTATCCAATTTTCCTACAAATTGCCTTCTTCCAAAAAATGAACATAATGTAATATAGCGTCCTGCATATAATTGATGATCATTAGGTATTTGTTAAGTGAATAAATGAATGAAAAAGTACATCTATAACTCACTAAGATATTATTTCTGGATTTATTCAAAAAATTACATAAATTGAAGATCCTCACGGTGCTTTTTATTAAAACATCAAAATCCAACATGCAGAATCTGCCTCTATTATTTCTAAGAAGAACTTTCCTTAATTCTTAAATTACTTAGGAGGTAATTAAATTTATGATAAAAAGACAGCTTCTCTTTATAACAACATACTTAGTAGTTACATGATTTATTTTAATCCCAGGATAGAAGAATTAAAATCTATGACCACTAAAAAAACTCAAAAAACAAAAAAAGAAAAATCACAATTATTACTAAAATGTTTAAAAATACCTAACAAACCAAACATATTTAAAGTCTTTAAGATAATTTTTTCATACATCACAATAAAAATAAGAAAAAAAATTTAAACAAATTAAAAGTGCAAACAAAATTAGAGAGGGTAATCACTAAAACAGCAACCAATTTCCAAATGCTTTCATTGCTTTCAATTTCCAGACAAATAATTGATATAATAATTGCAAAATTTATATTTTCATTAAAGTAATCCTCCATAGGAATGTGCAATAAAGTATTTTGATAGTTCATATATACGGAGCAATTGAAAATGAATTAAAGTATATATTTTTAAAAATTTAGACTTTTTATTAATTGTAGCCATCTTGCCTTTATTGGTCTAACAGAGCAAGCTTTTACTTTAATAAAGCACAAGCCATATTCCATGTGAGAAGGAACTAATTATTTTAGTTAATACCTTAGAATTTCTGGTGCTGGTTATAGAGTTTCCAAAACTATTGATTTTTCAGAATCACAATTAGATTCTTCAACTACAGAAAGTTGAGAAGTATGGACATTTCCAGCTGTCTGCACAATTTAGAATGGCAAGTACCTTGCTATTGCAAGCAAGAATCTATTTAGAACATGATTATATTAATCCACATAGTGTCAACAGGTTTATAAATTCTTAATGGCCTTGTTTAAAAGCCATCTCTTCCAAAAATCCCTCCCAGATATCCTCAATTACAAGGTATATTTCTCAGTTCTCAATTCTCAAATATTATATAATTTTATTTCTTAAAAATTCATGCATTATGTTCATGAATGTAGTTTTTATACTCCATTCGAAACATTCTTTGGAAGAATGTTCATTATTGTATCTCTCACAAAGAACAACATCCTGCCTTTTCTGTACTGGGCACTACTAAACAGTTATTTTCCAATTTACAATAATGATTACTATAATAAGCATAATAATTTTTTTAATTAAGAGTATGAAATCAATAAATGTAAGATAAAAAATGCATAAATAAATGATTATGATAGCTTACAATGGAACAAAAGGTTAAGCTTATTCCTTGGAGAATGGCAAATTATAAATGACAAACTCAGGCTAGTGTTTTGATTTTAGAAAGTTCATTAATGTGATTTTCCCAGTGATTTTTGTTTCATTCTAGATGAGATTTTCAACTGTGAATGCTCATTTAGAATCACTGGAAGCTTTTAAAGGTAATATTGATTCTAATTTTTAACAGATTTTTACGTGTACAATATTGTATTGTTATTAATAATTATAGGTACTATGTTGTAGAGGAATTCTCCAGAACTTATTCATTTTGCATAACTGAAAGTTTATACCCATTGAGCAACAATTTTTCCTCATAGTAAGTGCTCTTAACACATACACACCCACCCACCAACCCACCCCCCCCACCCCCCCAACACACACACACACACTTACAACCAAGGAAACTTTGGGAGGAGATAGATGTGTTTATCATTTTGATTATTGTTTTGATATTATGGGTGTGTGAATATGTCCAAACTCATCAGATTGTATGCATTAAATATGTGCAATTTTTGTACGTCACTTAACTCAGTAAAGCTCTTTTAAAAATTTACACATTTAATTTATACAATTTGATGAATTTGGTTACATGCATGCAATTACAAAACCATATATTACCTTGACTGTGGTAATGATTTCATATTGTGTTTTCAAATTTTTTTATTTTGGTAAAATACATATAACCCAAAATTTGCCATCTTAATCATTTTTAAATGTACAGTTCAGTGGTATTAAATATATTCATGATGTTGTATAACCATCACCACCATCCATGTTCATAACTCTTTTCATCTTGCAAAATGGAAACTGTACTCATTAAACAACACCTAACTCCTTATCCTGCTCCATGGCAACCGCCTTTCTACTTCTGACTCTAAGAATTTTACTGTTCTGTTTACCTCATATCAGTGGAATCATACAGTATTTGTCTTTTTATAACTGGCTTATTTCACTTAGCATGATATCTTCAAGATTCATCCATGTTGTAGCATATTGTAGAATTTTCTTCCTTTTCAAGGCTGAGTAATATTCTATTGTATGCATATAGCACATTTTGCTTATTCTTTATCTGTTGACGGACACTTGGGTTGCTTCCAAGTTTTAGCTATTGTGAACAATGCTGGTATAAACATGGATGTACAAATGTTTCCTTGAAAATCTGATTTCAGTTCTTTTGAGTATATACCTGGAAGTAGAATTGCTGGATCATATATTAATCCTATTTTAAATTTTTTGAGGAATCACCATACTGTATTCCACAGTGGATGTACCATTTTACATTCCTACCAGCAGAGCACAAGGGTTTTAATTTCTTTATATCCTTGTCAACACTTGTTATTGTCTGACTTTTCGACAGTAGCCATTCTAATGGACGTGAAGTGGTATCTTTTCATGGTTTTGATTTGTGTTTCCCTAATGATTAAGGGTTTTGTGCATCTTGTCATATGCTCATTGGCCATGTTCTTTGAAGAAATGTCTGTTTTAGTTCTTTGCCCACTTTTTAATAATTGTTAAGGCATTTTATTCTTGTTGTTGAGTTTTAGGAGTTCCTTATAAATTATGGATATTCATCCCTTATCAGATATATTATTTGAAAGTATTTTCTTCCATTCTGTGGGTTGCCTTTTTGCTCTGTTGATAGTATCTTTCAATGCACAAATTTTTAAAATTTTCAGGAAGTCCATTTTGTCTATTTTTTTTCTTTTGTTGTCTATGCCTTTGGTGTTATATCTAAGAAATCATCACCAAATCTAAAGTCATGAAGATTTTTACCTATGTTTTCTTCTAAGAGGTGTATTGTTTTAGATCTTACATTTAGGTATTCGATCCATTTTGAGTCAATTTTTGCTTATGGTGTTAAGTAAGGGTCTAACGCATTATTTTGCATGCAGATATACAGTGTTTCTAACACCATTGTTGAAAATATTATCTCTTACAATGCTCTTGTCACCCTTGTTAAAAATCATTTGACCATATATGCCAGGGTTTATTTCTTAGCTTGTCATGGCCCTGTCATACTGCTATAACGAAATATTTGAAATTGAGTAATTTATAAACAACAGAAATTTATTTCTCATAGCTCTGGAGACTGGAAGTCCAATATCAAGGCATAAGCAAGTTAAGTGTCTCGTGAGAGCCTGGTCTCTCTGCTTCCAAGATGGTGCCTCGTTGCTTGTCCTTATATGGTGGAAGAAAGAAGGACAAGAAAGGCAAACTCTCTCTGAAGACTCTTTTATAAGAGTATTGATCGAATTGTGAGAACAGAGCCCTCATGACTTAATCACTTCCCCAAAGGCCCCACCTCCTAATACCACCACAATGATGATTAAGTCTCAGTATGAATTTTGGAAAGAACACATAATAATCAAACCATAGCATTTATCCCCTGGCCCCCAAAAGTCATATTCTTCTCACATTAATTAATTAATATTAATATATTTAATATTAAATTTATAATATAGATATTTAAATATACTGATTAATTAATATATTAAAGTATATTCATTTTTCTGTGAATTTTTAACTCATCCTGCATCAACTGTAAAATCTAAGTCCAAAATCTCATCTAAATATAACCTACATAAGATGTGGGTGAGACTCAAGGTAAAAGTCATCCTGAGGCAAATTCTCCTCCAGCCAGAGCCTGTAAAATCAAACAAGTTATGTGCTCCAAAAATATCATGATGGTACAAGCATAAGACAGACATCCCACTTTCTGGACACACTGGGGTGGGGGATGGACCCCTAAGGCTCTGGGTGACTCCACTCCTATAGCTCTTCTGGGCATTGCTCCAGCGAGGACTTTTTGGTGGTCCTAACCTCACAGCTCCACTAGGTGTTACCCTAATGGGGACTTTCTGTGACAGCCCCACCCCTGTGGCACTTCTCTGCCTAGGCTACACAGCTTTCCAAAATATTCTTTGAAATCTAGTTAGAGAAAATTGCCTTTCCAAAGCTCTTGCATTCTATGCATATGTAGAGTTAGCACCATATGAATACCATCAAGGCTAACTGCTCATGTCCTCTGGAGAAGCAGGCTGAGCTGCACCTGGGGATTCTTGATCCACAGCTGGGGTGGCCAAGAAACACAGCACTGGGCTGTAGGAAGTAAAGATTTGAGGTAGCACTGGGCAGCAAGCTCTAAGGTCCCACAGGCACCCTGAGCCACTCTCTTGAAATTTTTCTGTCCTCAGTTGGCCTGTGATGGCCATGGCAGTCTTGAGGATCTCCAAAATGCCATTGTCTTGATGGATAGCACCTGGCTTCCTTCTATCCATACAGATCTCCTCATCACATGGTCACTTGGTTTTTCTCTCCTGAATACACTTTTTTATTCTTACATGGTCAGGCTGAGAATTTTCTAAATTTTTATGTTCTGCTTGCTTTTTGATTATAAATTCCAACTGTAACTCATTTCTCTCTTTTTGCATAATACTACAAACAGTTAAGAGAAGCTATTCAGCACTCTGAACACTTTGGTTAGAGATTTCTCCTGCCAAATATTCTATTAATAGTTCATTACTCTTAAGTTTTACCTTCCATGAAATACTAAGACATGACCACAATTCAACCAAGTTCTTTGACATTTTGTATAAGGATAAGCTTTACTCTAGTTTCCAATAAGATATTCCTTATTTCTGTCTAAGACTTCATCAGAATGGCCTTTATTGTCCATATTTCTACCAATATTCTGTTCACAACTGTTTAGATAATGTCTAGACTGAGTACAGCTCTCTTCTTCTTTTGAGCTCTCACCAGAATCACCCTTATTGCTCCCTTTATGACAATACAGGTTTTTTTTCCAGCATGTACTTCAAAACTTTACCTATTATCCAGTTCCAAAGCTGCTTTCACATTTTCAGGTATTAGTTATTGCAACCTCTGCTTTTTTTCTGGGCTTTTCTTAGTCTGTTGTGCTATTATAAAAAAATACCTGAGACTAGGTAATTTATAAACAATAAAAATTTCTTTGTTACAGTTCAGGAACCTAGAAGTCCAAAATCAAGGCACAAGCATGTTCATTATCTGGCAAGGGCCTGATCTCACTGCTTCCAAGATGACACCTTATTGCCATGTCCTTACATGGCAGAAGGCAGAAGGGAAAGAGAGGGGAACCCCAGGCAAAACCTCTTTTATAAGGGCATTAATTCACTTCAGAGGGCAAAGCCCTCATCACCCAATCATGTCCAGGAAAAGACCTACCTCTTCATACCACTACAATGAGGATTACGTTTCAATATGAATTTTGGTGAACACACACATTCAAATCACAGCAGGGCTCTTTATTCTATTGTGTTGGTCAATATGTCTATTTTTATACCATTCCCATTCTGTCTTGATTACTGTAGCTTTGTAATAAGTTTTGAAATCAGGAAGTGTGTGTTCTCCATCTTTGTTCTTCTTATTTAACTGTTTTGGTTATTTAGCATCCCTTAAGATTCCATATAAATTTTAAGATGGGTTTTTCTATTTCTTCAAAAATCGTTGGAATTTTGACAGAACTTGCATTGAATCTGTAGATCATTTGGAGTAGTATGAACATTTTGACAATATTACATCTTCCAATTCATGGAAATGAAATGAGTTTTCATTTATTTGTGTGTTCTTTTTTCTCAGTAATGTTTTGTAGTTTTCGCTGAAGTCTTTCACTTCTTCAGATAGGTTAATTCCTAAGTATTTCTTCTCAATGCTATCATTGAAATTGAATTGTTTTCTTAATTTCCTTTTTAGGTAACTCTTTGTTAGTATATAGAAATACATTTTTGTGTATTGATTTTGAATCCTGTTACTTCGCTGAATTCAATTATTAGTTCTAATAGAATTTTGGTGGAATTTTTTGGTTTTTCTACATATAAAACCTCGTCATTTGTGAACAGAGATAATGTTACTTCTTCCTTTCCAACTTGGATGCTGCTTCAGGAAAATCCTAGGACAGTATAAAAAACCACCCTACAAACTGAGGTGGTGGTGAGAGACCAAAGAATGACTCAGAAAAGTCTAGCTTGGCAAGTTAAATGAGTTTATTAGAGGTTTACTCTTGGGAGGCACAGGTCTTCTCCAGGGAGTAAAGATCATGCTGTTTGCCCATTGTGGCTCCTTGGCTCCTTAAATTTCTTTTTAGTGAATGACATGGAGTCTTTTCCAACGTCATTGTATGTACATAGGCTAAAAATATTGAGCATGCACTATATATCCACCATGTGTTTTTATGTGACCCATGTTATGGTAATGATATCATAATTTTCCCCTAGGTGGGGATTTTTGTAGTAAAATGAGCTAAAGGTTGCTGTAGGACAGCAAAAGCAGTTACAAGCAGTCTCAACCAGTTTCCAAGGATGTGCTTACAGGTACCCTCGAGGCCTTACAATTTTCTTGATATTTTCTGTGTTTATCTTAAGCCATTGGTTTTCTATCACCCTTAAATATCAACTTTTCCCCATGGGAAAACTCTTTCTTTTCCCTCAGATGCCTTCTGTTTTTGTTACTTGTCTAATTGCTCTGGCTAGAACTTCCAGTACCATATTGAACAGAAGTGGTAAAACATGGCATCTCTGCCTTGTTCCTGATCTTAGAGAAGGAGCTTTCAGGTTTTTACCATTAAGT
>RJWJ010028640.1:0-21267 GCA_004363605.1 Indri indri | reverse complement strand
TGGAGCTTCCATTCTGGTGGAGGAAACAGACAATGCTTAAGTAAAAGATAAACAAGTGAGATAATCATGATGGAAACAAAGAGGGCGATTTTGTGACAGAAAGTAACTGGGGCTGGGGGATATTCAGTCTAGATAGCGGAATTTAAGATGAGATCTAAAGGATGAGAATGAACCTCTAAAGGCATTCCAGATAAAGGATGCAGCAAGAATAAAAGCCCTGAGGAAGGGTAGGACTTTATGTCTTTGGGGAAGAGAAAAGAGGCCAGATGGTCGAAAAAGTAGACAGAAGCCAGGCTCATGCATGGCCTGGAATCTTTCCAGTTTTGCAAGGAAGAGAAGACGATGGGTTAGACCAAGGGTGAACAAACTTTTTCTGTAAAGGACCAGATGAAAAATAATTTAGGTTTTGCAGGCCAAGAGCGGTGGGGGGCGGGGGGGAGGGGAGCGGAAAGGAAAAGTGAAATTCCTGCAATAACATGGGTAGGAGAAAAGTCTGACATAATATCCATAATTTTGAGAAAGGAGTGGCCTATAGTGACAATTTTTTTGTTCCACTTAGGAAAGGACCAAGAGCCTCCCCTAAAGTATCATCCTTCCAAAAGTGGGTCTAATAGCAGGAAGAGGGACTGGAAGGGAGAGAGAACGATACAATGTTTGTTCAAAGGCTGACCCGGGTGTTTGGAAAAGATGTTATGGAGCTGAACTGCTGGCAAAATTGGAAGTAGGCAACTTTGCTTTTGATACCAGTTACCACCATTTCGTCCTCCAGTAAATTAAACTCCTTAAGTTTTTGTCACATAAGATACCCAATACATATATGTTGAATAAGATGTTTTCTTTGTTTTCCTTCTTTGCGAAGTTTATTCCCTAAGAAATCAATGCCCGAACGCTGCCCCCTAGTGGCTACAGAGTCCCTGCGTTGGACACGCACCTGAGCCTGCGCCTTCCGCGGCAGTGCTGGGGGAGGGAGCCCGGCTCTGTGTGTGTGTGCAGTTCCTCCTCCCCGCAAAGGATGCTAAGGATCTTAAAGGATATCAGTAGCATAGATCGAAGGGAGACGTTTTTCCTTATTTTAAATTTCATATTTGATGTTTTTTAACCTTATCCAAATTGGCCTAAAAGTCTTATTAAAAATTTCTACTCTGTAAAAGGGTAACGAAGCATGGTTCAAGTGCGGATATGTGCGAGAGGTGTCCTCCGACCCCCCGGGTTGAAATTCCAGATGACTTTGTAGCCAAACTTTCTTTTAGAAAAATAGATAAACTTAGCTTTCCTTTCTTGAGATTAATCTTTGTTTCCTTTTCATAAATTTTTAAAACTCATAAGGCAAACATGATAAAAAATATAACGGGCTTAAGCCAAAATTGGGATTTAACTTTTAAAGGTAGTCTCAGTAGATTGAATTTAAATTAAAGTCGTAAGTTGATTTTAACTACTGTGATTGACAATACCAAATAGTAAAGCAATTAAAACTGTAAGTCGGAGCAATTAAAAATCAATTATAAAGCACAATTTTATATTTTATATGACTTTGAAAAACATTTTCTTTTTTTTTTTTTTTAGAGATGGGGTCTTGCTATGTTGCCCAGGTGGACTCAAACTCCTGGGCTCAAGTGATCCTCCCATCTCAGCCTCCCAAGTAGCTGGGACTATTAGCGTGCACCACTGTACCTGGCTTGAAAAGCATTTTCTTATTGAGTGACATGATCAGACCCACATACAAGCCCAGCAGATACAAAATTATTGTTGTTTCTTGATCTCTTTTATAGGCCTATTTACACGTAAAATATTATTTCTGAAATTAAAAATAAAGAATAAAATTTACCTATTTAAGAGGATACCTGTGCTTATTTTTGGTGGCATAATACTAGATCCTGGGGTGAATTTGAAATAAGAACCCAAGGCCAGGCGCAGTGGCTCATGCCTGTAATCTTAGCACTCTGGGAGGCTGAGGCAGGAGGATCGCTTGAGCTCAGGAGTTCGAGACCATCCTGAGCAAGAGCGAGACCCCCATCTCTACTAAAAATAGAAAAATTAACTGTGTGTGGTGGCACGCACCTCCCAGCTACTTGGGAGACTGAGACAGGAGGATTGCTTGAGCCCAGGCGTTTGAGGTTGCTGTGAGCTAGGCTGATGCCACAGTACTCTACTCAGGGCAATGGAGTGAGATTCTGTCTCAAAAAATAAATAAATGAATAAAAATAAAAATAAATTTTAAAAAATAGATCTCTATCTGGTAGACTGAATAACGGGCCCCCAACGATGTCTGTGTCTTAAGAACCTGTGAATATGTCACATTACGTGGCAAAGGAGAAGTAAGCTTGCAGGTGATTGAAGTTGTTGTTAATCAGGTGGCTTGAAAATAGGGAGATCATCTGGGCGAACCCAATGTAATCACAAAGGTCTTTGCAAGTGGGGAAAGGAGGCAGAAAAAGAAGAGGGAAGCAGAGAAGTCAGGGTCAGAAGATCTGTGACAGCGGCAGTGAGGTCAGAGTGATGGGATGCGAGAACTCCACCCACTGTCCCTGGCTTTGAGGATGGAGGAAGAGGACACCGTGCAGCCTCCAGGAGCTGGGGAAGGGGAGGAAGCAAGCCCTCCCTTAGAGCCTCCAGAAAGGAACACAGAGCTCACCCTGGCTGGAGCCCAGTGAGGCCACACTGGTCATCTCACCTACAGATTTGTGTTGTTTAAGCCACCAAATACGTGGTAATTTGTCAGAACAGCGATACAGAGCCAGTATGCTGTGAATGTTATTTGGGTTTGCCCGCTGTGGGTCAACACTCCATAGCTTTGGTTTGATATTTGGGGGCACATATTTCCTTACAATAAGAAGGGATAGCATTTTAAATTCTAAAAAAACCACCTTAGTTTGCAAAAACTCACAGGTCTGTTTCATGAGAACAGACTTGAGCTGACTTTATGTTATTTTCTGGGTGTCACTCTTCCCCCGTCTTGCTTTCTCCTGGCGCAGATCAAAGGGTGAGCAATATTCTTTCACTGTTCCCTCAGAACCAACATCGCACTAAAATCGATGGGGCGCCTGACTTTTGTAGCATTATCTTCCATAGTTTCTAAAATAACTGTCTTCCCTGGTTTCAGAAAGTGCAAATCTTAAAAATCTTTACTCATTTATGTTAGCTCACACCAGCAAAAGGTAACAACCAAGAAAAATAATGGGGCAAAAAAAAAAAAGATGAAGAGGAACCTGAGCAAGAGATGGTGGTTTACACTGAACGTTCAGGAGCAAACTTATGTGATAAATGAAGGGACATTATCTATCTGCAGGAGAGAACACAAAGCAGACGCTCAGTTTTGTTCCATGCCTGAGCTGACATAATTCCTCCTCTGCCTAGTTCCTGAATTTCCCCTGAGGTTTGTGAATAGGAAAAAAAAATTTACAACATAACCAAGCAGCCTTACTTTACCTCAAATGACTTGATTTTAGGCTATTGCCTTGAAATAATTCCTCCTGTAGAACAATGTGTTGCACGAGGTCATTCGTGACCAAGCATAAATAAAACAGTTGGTTAGAATTTACATGCTAGCCATGCTTCATAGAACCATTAATATTATTTACTTCAAGCTATTTTTCAAAGTAATATTTTTCTAATAAGTTTGCTTATACAGCAATCTCAGGGATTCCATAAAGGGCCGACTTGTTCTACAACTCCAAGGGGCATAAAGCTTTGTTTTAAATGATGTCCGTTATGTTGCATGTGAATGGCTCCCCCTGGTGTGTGCAGCTCCGTGGCTCTGGATTTAGGGGCCGAGGTTTTCAGTGTTTCTTACTCAAGCTGTCCCTTGCTTTGCTCTCTTGGACCCTCCTACGGAATGATGAATTCTCTGATTATAGTCAGCTGATAAAAGGAGCAGGCTCACTGGATGAAAATTATCATTACTCCCACCGCAACAATATTGACACAGGTGATATTGATGCTACACAGTAGAGGTCAGGACCCACATGGCTCAAATGCCTGCTTCTTTAACCTCCTGAAAATCCGTCTTTACTTTTCTCCCCCTCAAAATTTACCAGGGCTGGAATGGGTGGGTTTTTACTTCCTTGCTCTCCAAAGTCATCTTCTCTTGTTCTTCCTCCCTCTGAGAGTCATCCTGGCAGAAAGACTCAAGAGCATGTGAATTACAGAGGAAAGGAACAAGTATTTTCAAAATCGTAATCTTATTTTACCTGTATTATATTTCTCTTAATTGCATTTAATATTATTTTGAGGCCGGGAGTGGTGGCTCACTCCTGTAATCCTAGCACTCTGGGAGACTGAGGTGGGAGGATTGCTTGAGGTTAGTTCAAGACCAGCCTCAGCAAGAGTAAGATCCCATCTCTACTAAATAGAAAAAATCAGCCAGGCATGGTGGAGCACGCCTGTAGTCCCAGCTACTCGGAAGGCTGAATGAGGCAGGAGGATCGCTTAAGCCGGGGAGTTTGAGGTTGCTGTGAGCAAGGCTGATGCCTCAGCGCTCTAGTCCAGGTGATAGAGGGAGACTCTGTCTCAAAAAAAAATATATATATATATATATTTTATATATATATTATAAAAACATATATATAAAATATATGTATATATATTTATATATATATTATTTTGAAATGAGAAAGGCAGACAGAAAGGCATATATGTTTCTATCCCATATCGATTTCCAAACTGCAAGTTGTTGAGCATGTGTGATAAACTCCCTCATTAAGTGTATGACCCACAATCAGCGCACACAGATAAGATACACTAGAAACTCTGGACTCTGTTTTTATTTCATGAGAATCTTTTTTTCCTTAGCTAGTATAGAAAATTATTTAATGATATGCAGATAGTAAAGAGTAACGGGAGAGGATTCACAAGATATATTAACATCATGTCTCGACAGTTCATTCCATCATTGATTGTATCATTGCCTCTGTAACTTGTCCCTTTGAATTCTACAAATATCTAGAAAATATTTTCCAGTGATTATTTCAGATCATATTTGAGCAGTTTCCTTTTTAACTTTTTTAGAAACTTCCTCATTTAAAGTTAAGCAAAAAATTTCTCAAATTTTCCTCGAAGTGTGATGACACTTACTATTTTCTGGAATATGGGAGACAAATATGGGACAACATGTCTCATTGGCATTCACATTCGGTGCCCCAAATGCGAACCAGGCCATCGTTTAGGCTTCTGTAAGAACACTGGATGTGAGTCCCTGCAGTGCGGATATAGTTTTATTTTATGACCTAGGTAATTGTTTCATGGGCATTCAATTAATAATTGCTAGACTTCATATGTATGGACTTTATGGACTTTTTCAACTGTGCTTCACCGTAAGAAAAAGAAATAAAAGTCAGCTATTTGTTAATTTATGTAACAGTCCATTAAGCCTGACCCGAGTGTCCACTAATTGCAAATTCTAATACGGCATATTACTTAAAAACAGATTAGTCCCATTTTGTAGTAAACCAGCAGCGTCTACCCACATCCACTGTAATACCTTGTGCAGAAGGAAGCTGGCTACTTACACTGGGCCTCATCGTTGCTAAATTCCCTTCTGCTTGTGGTCCAAGAAGGTGCCTCAGAAATCGAGAATGGAAGGTAGAGGAAATCCAGTTGTGGGTTGCGGCCACCCTCCTTGACCAAAGTTATTCTCATTTGCTTTTCATACACACTGCCCCCATTTTTCTTTAAAGAAATATGGCTAAAATAAAGTTTGAAAACCACTGATCACATATTCAGAACTTGGGTTTTATCATTTTAAAATGTCCAGGCCCTGGTACATTGAAAATGGTATAAGAAAAACAATAGGCGATTCTCATCTTTCTAATCCACCTTCTTGCATATTTATTTTGACATTCCTTTCCAACTTATATACATTATATATAGTCCCACTTCAATATAATGGTAGTTTTAGTTTGATGTAGTTACTGTTTTTGTTATTTAGTTTGGTTGCTTCCTGATGACTTCCAAGGATTCTGATTCTACTCAATGAAGTTTCAAAATCACAAAGTATTCCTGATTGCTTCTTGTTAAATTCTGGCATATGACATCTCTAGGTTTTACCAAAAAGAATGCTCTGTATCCAACCCTTTGCACTTAGTATAATTAATACTTAACTTTTTTTATCTTGCAAGTCAATTTAGTTTGGGGCCTTGTCTACTAACTACATTATTTTTCTTGGTGGATAAATAGCAAAGGAACAGAAAAAGAGAACATTAAAAATTCATATTCATTTTCAGATAATGACCTTCCTTTCTTTCTTTAAAGGCTGGAAACAGAAAAGTGGAGATACTAAAGCTGGTAATAAGAAATGGGAAAAGAAATGGTTCTAACTGGATAGCAACTCAGCTGTGTTCAGGGATGTCAAGGAAACGTGATCAGTATTTTTCTTGGGGAGCAGTAGGTGGAAATAAATGGCTTGACGACTCTCACGTTCATCTATTTTTGTTCAAATGGTAGAAAGTGAAAGAATTGCTTTTACTCATAATCACAGAAAATATTTGAAAACCATGCATATATTTGATAATCAATGTATGAACTTGCCAAGGTACAGAGAGTGGGATAATATAGGACTTCTGCACAATTTTTTTAGAACAAACCTACAAATTCCCCTTAAACTACAATAATAATAACAACACACTACTTATAGGACTGACCTGCTTCCCAGTTGCTGCTTGCTTTGGTTACCTCCTCACTGCTGTTATTCAAAATCCAAACAGCAAGGAGAAATCTGTACCAAGAAAAGCTGTACTTGGCAGGAAGACAATGGCCCTCTCATACACATTTCAAACTGCAGCAGGCTTTTGATAATACATTTGATAATACATATCAAAGGCCTTGGAATTACATATAGCCTATGACAATTATCCTAGCCAATGGCAGCAGTGGCAGGCTCCAAGAATTTTGGTAAAAAACTTAAGACACCACCATTCTTCAAAGTCAATTTTCTCTTGCCAGGCTTGGTGGCTCATGCCTGTAAATCCCAGCACTCTGGGAGGCTGAGGCGGCAGGATCATTCGAGAACAGCCTGGGCAACAAAGACCCCATCTCTACAAAAAAAGAAAAAAAATTAGCCTGGCATGGTGGTGCACACCTGTAGTCCTAGCTACTCAGGGGGCTGAAGTGGCAGGATCCCTCGAGCCCAGGAGTTTGAGGTTACAGTGAGCTACGATTACACCACTGTACTGCAGGCTGGGCAACAGAGCGAGACCCTATCTCTAAAAAAAAACAAAAAGCAAACAAAATCAACTTTCTAACTTTACTACTAAAAAAAAAAATCCTGATTTAGCATCAGGAAAGATCTTCATGTGTCAAGACATCACTGTCTCACCTTATTGATCTAAAACAGTATGTCAAATCTCAATAACATAATTTATTCGCTAAACTTTATTACACATTTTAGACAGGTGTGTTTTTTTACAAAGTTCAACTGCACCCATATGGGATGATTCATTGGTTGAGAATATCTGAGACGCAGTGCAAGCATCAGGAAAAAGCATTAATAATCAATAGAAGAGCTTCTTAAGTAACTCATTTCAAGGAGGCTTTACAAAGATGTTATGGTCACTTAATAAAGGTGGTAGAGTATCATATTCTGAGGGTAATTTTCAAAGTGTTAGTATATAAAGAGGTGAGAAAGATAATAAAGCAATACAACATACTTAAGAATTTGAATGCTTTGACCAAATTACTTTCAGTTTCTGCATCTGAAGAAACAGGCCAAACAAGAATAACTACTTATAACGTTGTGAGGAAATAAGTATATAAACTATACAGTATACTTGTACTGTGCTGGGGACTTTAAGTGTATCATCTTATTTAATCATCATAGCTCACTGAGGCAGCTATTAGTCCTATTTTACAGATGAAATAAGGTTAGGAGGTTTAATTGCCAGAGGTTATGTGTTTAGTAAGAGGCAGAGACAAGATTCTATCTCAAGAATGATGGATTCCAAAGCTTACGTTTTCTTCTGCAGTTCCATCTTCAGGAATTCTTAAAAATGCATTTTTCTTCAGTAAATTTGATTAAGAGTACTTTTATAAATTTTAAATTTTTATAAATGAAACTTTTATACCAAGCAGCTTCCTCCACATAAAAAGTTCACTGCAAAATATTTTCAATAACCTTTATATTAACTTGAAACAAGCCAATTTAGGAAATTACCAAACCACCTAATTAGATCTATTACAGAAATTTATTTATTGTTAATTTTTGGCTTGCTTTTCTGATAATCATTGTCCCACAAAATACACATTCTCCAAGACTGAGGAAAGTGAAGTAATTAAAAGTACTTTCACAATACATTCATGTTATTGCTTCCCACAATAAAGGCAACCTATTCACAGTATATGGATTTTAGCTTTGGTGTCCAATTAAACATCCTCAAAAAGCAATCATTTTTAAAGGTTGTCTGGTAAAATAAAAACATCCTTGATTATTTCAATTCAAGCATAAGAAGCTAAAGTATTGTTGTCCACTATTCCTAGAATATAAAACAGGAGTAACTTCCACATACTTAAGTTGTGCTACTTATGTTCAATTTTCTTATCCCAATACGCCCGGCCCGTAAGAGGCCATTTCTTTTCTCTGTACATTATCACTGTTATTGCTTAATGTGCAGCATCTAAAAAAACAGCATCTAGAAAGCTAGAAGGCCACAAAGGTAACAAAACATTTGGGGCCAGTTTGAAGAAAAATAAACAGAATATACCACAATGGAGAAATACAGTCAGAATCACCTAAGACACAGAAACAAAATGCCATCTCTAACAAATGCAATTCAATCGAACAGGCTCGTAAAAGAGCTAAACGTGGCTGTCTGTTCTTCCCAGTAGTACTCTATGAGATTTGTAAATACAAAAATCATCGAGTTCTAGATCTGAAAATTGTAACTTTCCTACCCATAAAAACTTGTGTATCACTATGAAAAATCACCTGGTTGTAATTTATAATGACAAGTAGTGGGAAGCCTATTTGCAGGTATTGGTTCCGACTTAGGAGGGAAAAAAAACACAACTTCTTGAAAAGGTAAAATAGCTTAAAGCATTTAATATCTAAACAAATCAATCCGTTAATAGTAGTCACAAAATATGCTTAGTATAGAAACCCACATTTATGTCCCTTAAGAAAAAGTGTAAATTGTATTCCACTGAAAACATAAATTAACCCAAAGAATCTTCAGCAGTCAAAATCATGGTGAATTTTTAACAACTTCAGAATAAAATAACAATTAAGTACTTTATACTGCTTTATATCTAAAAAATGCTTACAACTTCTCATAAAAATAGTCTGAGGCAACTATTTTTTCTTTTATTTTTTAACAGACATGTTCAACATAATGGGTAACATTTTTAAAACCTTAGGCTTCACAGACTTTCAGACATTCAAATACTGTGGTCCCTTTTCTTTGATGTGGTTTTATTCAGCTAGGAAAAAAAGTATTGTAGACAACTTAATACATTTTCACCAAATTGAAAGTAGTACAAAAATTTTAAGACTACAGGACTACACATCGTACCTAATGTATCATTAAAAATAGAAGACAGTATTTTCTTCAGCAAATAAAACAGCATACTGGTATGCTGTTAATGCACACCTTTTAACGTGTACTGTCATTCATAAATTATTTACAATTTCTACTGTGAAGAGAACCAGAATGTAAATTTTCTGCAAAACTGGAAAAAAGCAATACAAAATTTGTGAAAGCCTGTGTTTTATACTGTACAAAAGAAAGCCAGTTTTTCTCTTCAAATACCAGAAACAGTAAGCAGTGCTATTTTGAACATATTATAGTAACTCTTGAGGATGTTTTAATGCTGGAGGTAAGTTTACAGGCCTTGATTCTTCATCAAGGAGAACTAGATCTTCTATTTCACTGCCTCTGTATTTCCTTTTACATATTTTTACCACCACCTTTTTCTTGAGAAATAACTTTAATGCTTCTCTTGATGCAACTGCTTTTGCATTTTCTTTGCTTTTTCCACAGCCAGTGCCCAAATACACAGACTTGCACCTTAATTCACAAACAATACTTTCTTGAGAGCTCTTATTTTGAGGCAGATCTGCCAGTTCTTTTAGTGGGACAAAAAACACATCCAGTGTTGCTTTCAAAGCCTCGATGGCTGCGTTTAGCAGCTCTCCATGATTCACACTGGGACTAAAGCCACCAACAGCTACCAACTTCCATGCCACCGTTTTATACAGTCTATTGAAGAAAGGTTGCTTCTGTTTCACATCTTCATTGGTTAACTTGCAACAAGAGAATTTGACAGAACTCTCACTTGACTGTGAAGTACTTTTAGAAGGCAACTGTGAGGTGCTAGTCTGAGAACTACTCTTAGAAGCCAACTGGGACACACTTGCTAAGGAAGTGCTTTTGGAAACCAGAGATCCACTGGTCTGGGAGCTGCTCTTGGAAGCTAATAGTGATGCAGCTACCTGGGAAGTGCTTTTGGAAGATAACAGTGATGTATTTGTTGAGGAGCTGCTCTTGGGAGTCAGTAAGGATGTGCCTGATGAGGAACTGTTTTTAGACACTGATGATGAAACACCTGCCTCTGAACTAGTTTTAGAAAGTAACCCACTTGGAGCTGTCTCTGAACTAGGTTTAGAAGACAACAATGGCAACTCTACTTCTGAGCTTCCTGAGGAGCCCAACAAGGGCACCTCAATCTCTGAGCTACTTTGAGAAGCTGCTACTGAAGAGCCTTCCAAAGCACTCTTTTTGGGTGATCCACTCTGTTGTCTGGAATCAGTGGACTGGGTCATGTGACTATTCACACTGGACTTCAGCAATGAAGAAACAAATGATGCTGAGCCATGTTTGTCTGGAGCTTCTAATTCAGAAGCTTTTCCAGATCCAGCTGTTGTTACCTGAGAGGAAATGCTGCTGCTGCTTTGGCTGGAAACGGATGGGTCTCCATCACTTGTAGAGCTATTCTGACTGGAGATACCAGAGCTCCGAGTTGAGTTTCCACTACTCTCTGATTTGGTGGATGACCCCATACATGTTGAGCTGTTCTGCTGAGCTGATGTACGTTCTGTCTTGGTAGAAATTTTTGCATGTTCTTGCTCAACTGCAGAATTGTTCTTTCCTTCTAAGGCTCGTTTTTTGGATGGCTCTTCTACCCCTTCTAAAAAGAAGAAAAACACAGATATATGACTAAGAATACCTCACACGTATCAGTTGACAAGACATATACATGTTAAAATAAAGGCACATGGTGAAGATATTTCAGGACTAGTAGTTTCTTTAAAAAGTGTGGAATAACTTAATTAATTTCTTAAAACAGTGATCATTAATTTCTAATATTAAAAAATCAACAGCAACAGGCAACACTGGACACTTCAAAATCTAAAGCAGTCAAAAGAAACTATCAAATTCAGAACCTGAAACACACAAACACAGTTTAGGTTTAACATTCCAACTTGATTAATAACATTATAAAAATTCTGGCTTGTTAAAAAATTAGTAATACAATAATTCCTAATTATATCAAACTTATGTTCTAAACTCCTATGTATGTTCACATCTATGATCTGCTAACCATTGCTACTCGATATCCCTCTTTTCTTCACCTTGGCAACCAGTTCGTCTCTTGTTGTATGGATTGGAGCATCTGTCACTTTGATGCCTTCAGCCATACTAAGTATTTTATCCATAACTTTTTGAGGGTATCTGAAAAAGAAGGAAAAGTCACTTTAAAAAAGTGGTTTTTTTTCTAAGCTACTTGTGGTGTGCAAAAACAGGCCAAAGGAACTGCATTTCCTGGTTGCAATCAAGACAGTGTACCAACAGCCAAGAACTATTTCCTGGAACCCCACAAACAAATGCTCCAGGGTCTGAGAGCCTGGGCACCTCCTTACTAATCTTCAAATCTAGCGTCCAACCTCAAAAGCGTTGTGAGCTTAACGCCAACAACTCTACTAGCAGCCCCCCACGCAACGGGAGCACGTACGGACAGACTGTTAATCATGTCTGCTTCTCACAGAGACGCCCTTCTCACCCTTAGAGGGCAGCGGTCTTGCAGATTCCCGCGCGGCACAACGACTGCCCCTCCCCACTGATGGCTCCGGGCCCCAGGCCGGGGGCGGAAGACCAAACGGGGAGGCCGCGTTAGGGACGCTTCCTCACTCACCGGCACCCGAGGAAGACGTGGTTTGCCCACGCCATGGAAAAGGAGATGAGCTGCTGCAGTTGTCGATTGCGGGTCCCGCTCTCGGCGTCTGCAGCTTCATCCGTGTTAGCCGAGGCAGCGCCGCCAATGGGGGCCAGGTCCCCGGCGTTGCGGAGCAAAAACTCCCGGCGGTGGCGCCAGTGTTTGTCAGTCTCGCCCTCGCAGCGCAGAGCCTCCACCCAGGCGGCCACCCGCGGGTTCTGGCTCAGGTACTCCGATACCTCCTGCGCCATGTTGGGCCTGCAGAACGCGGAGACCGCGAGCAGACGCTGCACCGGGAGATAAGAGGGGAGGGCGGGGGCGAGCGGCCCTGTCACTGCGGCCTGCACCGGCAGCCCTCCAGAGAACGCCCCTCCGGAGGCCCAAACACCAAACAACAGCGCGCAGAGCAGCTGAACCGCCCACTTCCGCCCGCCGCCGGCTTCTTCCCTTTTATAAGCTCGCCGACGCCGCGCGCCCGCGCGTCCTTCCGGCGCGAGCCGGCGTTCCCAGGACGCCTTGCGGCGCCAGAGGCGCGACGGCGCGGCCCCTCCGGGCTGCGGAAGGGAGCCTGTGGGGGAAGGGCGGGCTCGGCAGGGAGAGGCGCCGAGCGCCTCCCGCCCCGCAAGGGAGGGCCGCAAGTGGGGCTGCCCCAGAGCGCCCGAAGCTCGGCGGATGCCTGAGCGTTCCGACTGCGCTTTGTGACGCCGTGCGCTCCCGGCCCGCCGCGGCGCAGGGAGAAGAGGCGAGGAAGTGCGGGCCCAGGCGCGGAGGCTGCTGGGCCGGGGCGGGCAAAGACCGCGAGGACTGCGTCCTGCTGGACTTTGTGCCGCGATCAGCCCCGAGGTCTGTGGGTCTCTACCCTAAGACGCCTGTGTCTGAGCGGGGCCAAAATAAACAAAAGCTGGCCTCCATTTTTTGGTTATGTCAGCAAACAAGTCTCTCACGTTGCTTTGAATGTAGACAAGCGAACCATTCGGAGGCCGTCGCGGTCTCAGACGGCTTTTAAGGATGTGGGGATGCCTATTAACTTAACAATAATAAAAATAACAAGGTTAAACGATTAATCCAGTTCCACGTTTCTGTATGGAATGCAGTCTTTGAAGCTAGTCTTTGCCCTGCAGGGGTTGGGTTGGGTGTCTGCAGTTTCTTAGGTCTCTAGTTCAACCCAGGTAGTACCTGCTTCCTCTAACTTTCGGTTTTGGTCAATAACAACAGAACTCTGCACCGATTACGTTCTGTATCTGTAGTATTTCCTTAAATTCACAAACAACGTTACTTCCAACTGGGCAAATAGAGTCGGAGTGGATGTGCCTGTTTTATCTGTATGCGCCAACTCTCTCCCTCTTAAGAGCTATTCTTTTTCCTTCCATTTTTTTCCACTTTACAGTTTCCGCAGTAACAACATGTACTATTGCTGCCGGCTTGCTTATTGTTAGGTTTCCAACTCAAGGTTTATATATACTCTAAGATTAAGATTAATAAATTTGGGCCGGGCGCGGTGGGTCACGCCTGTAATCCTACCACCCTGGGAGGCCGAGGCGGGCGGATTGTTTGAGCTCTGGAGTTCGAGACCAGCCTGAGCAAGAGCGAGACCCCCGTCTCTACTAAAAATAGAAAGAAACTAATCGGACAACTAAAAATATATAGAAAAAATTAGCTGGGCATGGTGGCGCATGCCTGTAGTCCCAGCTACTCGGGAGGCTGAGGCAGTAGGATTGCTTGAGCCCAGGAGTTTGAGGTTGCTGTGAGCGCGGCTGACGCCACGGCGCTCGCCCCAGGCAAGAGAGTGAGACTCTGTCTCAAAAAAAAAAAAAAAAAAAAAAAAAAAAAAAAAAAAAAAAAAAAAAAAAAAAAAAAAAAAATTAATAAATTTGAGTTAGCTAAATGATAATGATAAATTACGAAATTAAATTTTTTTTCCTTTCAGATGTTTGTAGACTTTGATATAAAAATGCTTGACTCAGAATAATCAAGCAAAAAAAGGTTACTTTAGATAAGATCACATACGGGTAACAAAAAAACATGTAATTTATATACATGCTGGAACAATCAAAATCCGGCTACTATATAAAAACTATTGCTCATCTTCCTGCCATGCCAAAAGAAACTGCATAAAAACAGAGGCACAAAAAAATTTTGAACCTCGCGATTTTGCTTCTAGTTTTGCTATTCTTTTCTCCTTTTCAGAGTTAATTGCTTAAAATTTAGAAGGATGAAAGAATTGCAGAAATCTGGCTATGTGAAAGATTAAGAAATCTTATGGTCTCTCTTTTCTTGAATTCTTTGTTAAGGGGACCATAGCAACTAAAAGAATCTATGATTACCTAGCTTGATGATATTTGGAATTTCAAAATAATTCGTAAAAGTTATAATAAAAGCAACGTAGTCTGAAAGCTGGAGTACTACTTATTTGCAAAAGCCAGGTGCTTGACTGAAAAAGTAAATGTATTTTTTTATTCTTAAAAAGTCGACTTTGTATATAAAGATTCGGCGTAGACCAAAGGCCCTAAAGTTAAGAAGAATGTCATTTAAAAAAAAAAAAGCCTTTCCATCATACAGAAACAAATTTCGATCTGGGTTTGGGGGACAGGTTCAGAGAGCAAAGGTGAGAGGAGTACTAAGGTGATAACTAGGAAAATCTATGGGCATGGGGGGTAAGATTGGAGGTGTTAGCTGTTATAAATTGCTGGGTAGATTTTGAGGTCTTTGGCCTTTAGTAGAGGAGAAATGAGCATAGACAGGGTCTTTTATAGCTCTGATTACCAACTATACTGCTTCCTCCTCTGCCCCTGACATATGCACGTGCACACAGACACCTCTCTCACAGGGCTTAGAGGAGATCCAAAAAGTTCCCAAGAAAGAGAGTTGAATGGTGAAGTGCCTGCTAGGCATCATAGTCCAAGGTGAAGTGAGTCTGGGAGTGGACAACCCATCAACAAAGGAAAGTACAGCTGGTCCTCAACAAGTCATCAGACCAGTGAGATCCCTCAAACTCCTGAAAGGATCAGTGTGCATTGTGTGTGCTGGGAGATCAGTTACGCTCCCAGTGGAGCCCACAGGGAAGAAAGCGCAGAGACAACGCTGTCTCTCCCACTGCCCCCACTCAAGACCTGATCAGAGGGGAAAAGGCAGACAGTTCTGACCAACTGAGAAATACCCACCACCACCCCAAATCGAGAGTCAAGCCACAAGTGACTTAGTTCTCTACATCTCACAAGATTAAATTTTCTGCTGTAAGTCAAAACCCATTCATTAAAACTGCTGCTATATCATATCTCTGAAGAAATCCGATAAAAATGCCAGCAGCAAGCTGGCCTTTCTGCAGATGGCTTTCCCTTGGAGCAACATGAAGGATGGCCCCTGTTCCCGAATGGGACTGCGGGAGCAACGAAGCCCTGGGTGTGCAGCTCTGCTGTGGATTGCAGAGGTTTGCATAGAGCAAACACTCCAGTCAACGTCATGACCTTGATTTGAGAAACACTTCACAGAGAGGGGAAAACTTCGACACAAACAATGTGTGAGGACACAAGTCAGGCAAATTACTGTTATACGGTGTGGTGTCCTAAAAGTCAAAGTAAGACAATGTTTTAAGAGAGTGGTCCCCTGTGTCAGAAGCCGTGAGAAATCAAGTTAGAGAAAGACCACTAGCAACAGTCCGATGTGGAGATGGGAGTCATCGGTGAGCTTAGCAAAGCAGTTCTGCTGGAGTGATGAAGGCAGACGTGATGTTGCAGTGGGTCCAGGAGTAGGAAATGGAGATATTTGGCTGTAAAGAGAAGAAAGAGGAAGATGGAGAGGGTTCTGGGGCCAAGGCAGCTTTTGAATTTAAGATGGGAGTAGCTTGAACACGTGCACCTGCTTCTCCCGGAGGAGAGTTTGAGGATCCTGAACAAAAAGAGGGTAACACAATTTCTGAAGAGATAGGAAGGGCTGGGATCCACACAGAGGTGGAGAGATTAACCTCAGGTAGGCAGACGCTTCCTCCATTTTAAAAGAGAAAGAGGTTTGTAAGTTTGGAGGTGGGAAGTTGAGATGGAGACCATCTATCCGATGCAGCAGAGAATGCCTGAAGTGGACATTTTAGAGGGCAGGAGAGCAGCTGCCTAGATAAACACAGTTTTTCTGACCAATGTTTTAAAAAATTAGAAATTATGCATGCACACAAAAATAAAATGTTTATCTTTAAATTTACTTTTACTTTAGAGACAGGGCCTCACTCTGTTGCAGTAGCATGATCATGGCTCCCTGCAGCCTCTAACTCCTGGGCTCAAGTGATCCTCCTGTCTCAGCCTCCCAAACAGCTGGGACTACAGACATGCACCACCACACTTGGCTAATTTTTGAAAAATTTTTTTTGCAGGGTTAAGGGTCTCAGTATGTTGCCCAGGCTGGTCTTGAACTCCTGGCCTCATGTGATCCTCCTGCCTTGGCCTCCTGAAGTGCCAGGATTACAGGTATAAATCACCATGCCTGGTCAAAAATGAAACATTTAAATAGAATAAAAGGCATAAATGAAAGTAAAAACTTCCATTCCTTACTCACTCTGGTCCCACTCTGCAGACATCAGCATTAATGTCATTTCTGTCTTTATTTCTTTGGGTGGTTATTTTCATAATTCCAAAGTGTATGTTTATACTTCCTTTTCTTGATTTTTCAACTTTGAGCAGTACTTAATTCACTCCTGAATGTGAAAGATGTTAAATCCATATCACTTACACTACCCTTTTTTCCCTCCCAATTTTTGTTATATTTTTATTGTTTTCCTGTTGACCACCTTTCATAAATTCAAATATTATAATTAATCATTACTTTCTTAACCTGTCAATTTTAGAGAGTTAGTTCTTGATTCCCACATCATGTAAGAAAATTCTTCAGAGACCATATAACAGATATGTGGATATTGCAAAAATATGCCTTTAACATTAGATCTAATCCCTAGCAGTAAATTGGCAGAAGGTAGAGAATTCTGAAGTGTTCCTACTTAACCTAGAGGGTTTATACCTTTCTATTTTTACATTAAGCCTCCACATTAATAAATGTTAATAAATTTGTTTGCTGCCGTGATGATTAAATAGATTGTGAAGTTATACCTTTCATGGGGGTGAGTGTCTAAAATCAGCACGTAAATGAAAGTCAGCCTGGTTCCACTGTACCTTCCTTTCCTGTAGTGTAGCAATTGAGCTCTATTTTTAGAAAGCCCCCTGCGCATCTTCTGGTGTCAAGAAGTTAGAGAACTATGGACTTTCACTACAGGTTCACAAATTCTAGTTTGATTACTTTCAGTTGCTAGTGATAAAAAAAAATTGTGATTTAAAATGGCTTCTGCCGGAACAATAAGGGACCTTGTTGGCTGCGTCATTAACAGTCCAGAGGGCAGACTGTGGGATCCAGGTACTCAAACAGTGTAGTCAGGGAGCCTGCTTCTCTTGTCTCTAGACCTGGCTTTCTCTGTGTTAGCATCAGTCTCAGGCGAGCTTCTCTTACGTAGTTGCAAAACGGTTCCTATTAGCTAATACAGCACACATCCTTCACAGCTCAGCAACCTCAGTAGAAAGAGAACTCATCTTTCCTGATAGTTTCTGCCAAAGTCCTGAGCTTCTGTTGGGGGTTCATTGGTCCTGTCAGGTCATATGTCTATCCCTTACGTAAACACTCTTGCCAAGGTTATGGAATATTCTGATTGCACACGTCTGAGTCATGCACTCCCCCTAAGAATAATAAAACATCTGAGGAAGGTCAGTATCATGCAAAGAAAACAACAAACTCACAAACAAGAATTTACACTCAAGAAAATGGAGATAACAGCAATATGAACAGAAAGATCAGCAGATACAGAAAAGATTTTAAAGAAAGGATGGTAGTCAACGGTTTTAAATGACACCAGATAATTTTCCTATGAGAGGCACCATTGTCAGGTGACTTCCTTTCTTCCATATTTTAGCCAAAGTGATAAACGCTTTTATAGCAATTCTTGTGTTTTAATACACTCCTCTATAGAGTCTCACTGAAAACAATTTTACCTTTTTAGTCTTCATGTGCCAACAAGATGAGGTATTTTTATAGTTTATTTTCCCATCCCTTTGTGATGCTCTACACCTGTGCCTTGTCCCACACTGTGGGAGATTTAAATGTAGGAGGGAGATAGAGATCAGAGAAGAGTTAGTATTTGGAGATGTGCGGGTCATGTTCTCATAAAATAATACACTTGATCCTGACTCTTCAGAATCATGGAAAGGTAGAGCTGGAAGGAGACCTTAGAGATTGCGTTTATTTTGTAGATGGAGAAACTGAGGAAGAGAGTGATTAAGTGAATGCTCAAGGTTAAAAAATTGGTTTGTTAACTAAAAAAAAGAGTGAGGTTTATACTTTGGAAAAAGGAGATCTTTATTTCTCATGAAGGGTTGCAGCCTGGGGGTGGCCATTCCAACCGGCGGGAAAGCAGAGCCCCAGCCAGAAGTCAGGAACACGTGCTTCAAGGGACAGACAGTAAGATTTATATACTGAGTGGGATGGGTAAATATACATATTCAACAAACTATAGGAGTCACCATGAATATTTATGAAAACAGAAATCATGCACATGTGTAACTGTACTTTATATCTCCCATCCTGTCTTGGCTGGGAACTCGGGTTTAAGGTGTTTCTGGGGTCCCCTTGGCCAAGAGGGATCCATTCAGTTAGCAGAGGGCTTAGGGTTTTATTTTTAGTTCACAGGTAAATGGCAGAACAAGAATAAGAAACCAAGGAAGGTACTCGACTTCTGGTCTAGGACACTGTTTCCTATCACATATTGCTCCTTGGAAAATTTAATTAGTCAGCAGTTTTGATTAACTCACAAGGTATGGTGACTACAAAAGAAACAGAGATTGAGCTAAGATTTGTTCAGTCCAGGCCCTAAGATTACGACAGCAATAATCCACTTACTCATTGGGCCCTTTGGAAATTTAAGAGCAGGAAGGATAAGAAATTTGTGCTTCTTTGTACCCAGGGTTCCCGTACATAACTGTGAGTGCCTTGACAATGTCAGTAGCAGAGGAAGGAGAAAGGAATGTTCCTGGAGAGATCTGGAAAGCCAATGAAAAGACAGTTTGTAGCTTGGTTTAGTGGTTAAGAATATGGATTTAGAGCCAGGTGTGGTGGCGCACGCCTGTAGCCCCAGATATTAATACGCAGGAGGCTGAGCGGGGGGATGCCTGAGTCCAGAAGTTCGAGGTTGCGGTGAGCTGTGATCATGCCAGTCCTTGTTAGGCTGGGCAACAGATTGAGATTTTGTCTCTTTAAAAAAAAAAATTCAATTTAGGAGTCAGACATTTCCTGGGTTTGAATTCTGGTTCTACTGTTCAACACCACTGAGGCCTTGGGCAAATTATTTCACTTTTCTAAGTTTTCATTTTCTTACCTGTAAAATGGGGATACCAGCACCTATGAATTATAAGGAATAAATGAGATCATGTCTATAAAGGTATATAGTTTACATTCAACGAATGAACTTTAGAAACATGTTTTAGGTTTTATTTGGTAATGTCGATGCACTTTAATTGTGGTTTTGGTTTATGCAAAGAACATCTTTGCAAATGAACTCTTCAGTGTGGCAGGTACAAAGCTCACTGCATAAACTCAAGGTGTGCAAAGAAATGTAATTATAGTATTTTTCTATGATTACATTTGTTTTCTATGTTAAGGTCCCATTCCACCAAGTGGTAGACACTTAATTACCATCAGCTCAAGATTTTGCTCCCTTCTCTACAAATTTGAATATCCATTCCAGGGGGCTCGCATAGTGTCGAGGCCTAGGGGCCCAGGGTCAGGACCAAGGTGAGCAGCCCCCAGGCATCCCCTGAAATGCCCATCGTTCCCATGAGGTTTTGGCCCAAGTAGGCCCAGGAAGGCCCAGGCAGGGCCTCTGTATGTTGCTGAAAATTCTGCACTTGTCCACAAAGTCAAAACAGAAGAACGAGGACAAGTAGTTTGAGAGAAAAAGAAGTTTTATTACTTTGCCGGCAAAGGAGAAAAAATGGTTCTCAGCTTCAGGCAATTGCCGTCCAACTACAGTTGACGATTCTGATCATTCCCTCTCTGCTGAAGACAATCTCGGCACTTCTCTTCACCAGGTCTGGGCTGGGCCATCTCCTGTTGCACAAATAAACCAAAGACTTACCCTGCCCCTTCCAAACACTGGCCTGAGGCAGGGATGCAAGCTTTAGTTCTCAAAAAGGAGTGGAGGATGTTTTAAAGAGATGGAAAATATTTTTGCCGTTTTTTTCGAGGCCATTCCCTCTGTTACATTTAGGTCAGGGGACTGACCTATACTGCCTCTCCCAGGCACAGGCACAAGTTCCATGCCTATTGTACCATGCTGGGGGGACACAGGTGCTCTGTGAGGCTATCTCAGGTCCGCCGTCTGCTCCTGCATGCTGCGCTGGGAAGAGGGGATGCTCTAGGTGTCTTGCGGCTTCCCTGGGCTCTACTGGGAATGGGGCATGGGCCCCCTTGCTCATAGATCCCCCAAACTGTCTCAGGTTCCCACTCTTCCCCACCTCTGTCCTTCCCTTTCTCCCCCCTTCCCATCGCCGTTCAGAGAGATTAGCCTAGGCAGGACACAGCGCCCTCCTCGGGAAGCATACGCAGGCTCACTCTCCAGGCCCTCCCTTACCCTTCAAGGTTTCTTTCCTCTGGAGAATTTATCTGGGTATGAGGTAGCCTGGTTCTTTCTTTATTCTTCTAAACCTATTGTCATTATGCCCTAGCTGGACTTTTGGCCTGTAAAAGTCAAGACGTGGCCTCTTTTGTCGTCTACTTCTGCTGCATCTTGTGAGCACAGTGATCGCAGAGAACCCCATGTCCCAAACACTAGTCAGTTATAAAAGTTAGACACCTCTGCAATCCCCTGAGGAAGTGGGAAAGGGAGCAGCTTTAGCCATATCTATCAAAGCCCTCTTAGATGTTAATACTAGAGACTAACTTTAATTTTTCATAAGCAATTTCTTCAACCTCATAGAACAAGTACAGTGGCCTTATGGAAAATTTGCAAGCTAATGAAGAAGATCTGGGTCAAGGGAGTCATGCCTTCATTCCTTCAGCCTAGCAAGTGTCTAGTAATTAACTCCCTACCCAGGGCCACACCGATGA
>RJWJ010028639.1:0-21263 GCA_004363605.1 Indri indri | reverse complement strand
CTTTTCTAAAATCACCTAACATAGGTACTCAGTAAAATTTTTGCTGAATAAATGAACAGAGAGGTAAAGAGGAACCAGAAGTTGGGGTTATCGAAGTCACTGATGGAAGAGTTTCAAGATAGAAGTGATCAGCTCTGTTAAGGGACAAATCAAGGTCAGATTTGGCAATCAGATGAAGTGACCTGACCAGGGAGCAGCTCGTGTGAGGTGGTGAGGATACAAAGCATAGATTATACAGGTATGAGACAGCAAGTATCAAGACAAAAATGAACACGCGTGGTCTGCTACTTGAATTTTTTAAATCAGCTCACCAAAAATAATCAGGTTTAATGAAATATTGGGGTGTCTGATGAATTTTCCACTTATCGTTGAGCTGTTTGGGTTTGCATAAAACTTCAACGGTTAATATTCAAGTCCAGAACTAGCAGGCAGTACCTATAGTCAGGACCTTCAAGTCCAGAACCTTTAAAAGATTTATGATGGTGATTGGCTGGGCGCGGTGGTTCACGCCTGTAATCCTAGCATTCTGGGAGGCTGAGGCGGGAGAATTGCTTGAGCCCTGGAGTTTGAGACCAGCCTGAGCGAGAGGAAGACCCCGTCTCTATAAAATAAAAAAAAATAAAAAAAATAAAAATATTTATGATGGTGAAACAGATGATGTTGATGGTGACAAAGTAATGTTTCTTCGTTTTGGGTTTTTTTTGGGGTGTGTGTGATTTAATCATTGAGTGATCTTAACTAGTTTGAAATGAGAATTTCAACAGAGAGAGTAGTGTAAATTTGCCAACAGAATAATTATAATTGCAAAACAAAAACTATACGAGCATATTTTTGTTCATTCTCTAAATAATATTTACTGAGTACTTTATATGCAGTAGGCATTCTCATAGATATAGATATGTGGGTATAGAACTTAGTTTATTTGATCACTGCTTTCCCCACCCTCTCCAGGAATTCATGACTAGCTGGTAAAGAAAGCTAGTTAAATAAATAGGTTCAATATTGTTAGAGATGTTAGGGTGGACATGTAGATAGGTTATGGTGAGAACACAAAAATAGAAAATAGTTTATTTGAAACTATTTTGTCATCTGTCAAGGCTCCATACATATGTGACATTAAGATCAAAGAGAATGGTATCAGCTCATACCTGCTTTCTGGAAAACATGCACAAGACATTTAGGAGTCTGAACACAGGCACATTATCATTGAACTTTTACAAAAGGGACCATGAAAGAGTATATTTAGCATGATCCTATTTTTATTACAATATACACTATATACTGTTTTACTAAAATATATACTATTAATATCTACACAGAAAAAGTCTGCAAAGATAGAGATACATACTTAAAATATTACCAGGGGTTATATCTGGGTGGTGAGATTACTGGGGTATTATTTTCTTCTCTATACTTTTTTGCACTTTCAATGTTTATACAACAAACAAGGCTTACTGTCATAATCATAAATAACAATGGAACAAAACCATTGAGTTTTAGCCACAACATGTTACACACATACAGTGTGTGCTTGTAAGCACACAGAGGCCAGAGGTTTTCATGTTTTTGCAGATTGCCCAGTGTTACACAAATGGCACCAAAAATTTCTCAGCCTGCAATATCAGTGATGATATCCCAAAGAGATGTGTCTAAAAGTCAATACTGCTGGTTAGACCTCTTCTGCAGGGTGGCAAAGCAAGCCCAGGTGCCTGCCCTTGGAAGACTGGGATTTACTTACAACACTGCCGAGCAGGGAGCGCACACAATGAACAAATACTGCGTGGATCACTTAGCTTGTCTGAAAGTAACAAGACACGACTAAGAATAGCTCAGGTAATAAAAGTTTACTACTTCACATAACATGAAGTCCAGGTAAAGGTGGGTTCCAAGACGGGTTACCTCAGCAGCTCAACAATTCCAGGATTCTGGCTCAGCTTTCCTTTGACCTTCATGACTTTCCCCTCCTGACAGTTCCCGACATCACTGCCTCACAAGAGAACTTCTAATGCAGGAAGCAAGGGGTGTGGCGGGGGCGGGGGGGGGTGCATTTCTGCTCTTCCATCTCTCTCTTTTGTTCAGATGTCGAGTGGGCAATCTTGTTCTCGGTTCTTGGTGTGCTCTTGGGCAAAGGATGACCGGACACACCAAAAGCAGGGTAAGCACAAAAATGAGGTTTATTGAGGAAGAGCAAGATAGGTTCACAGAGCAAAAAAAGCAAGAGCAAGATACGTTCTCCGCAGGCAACAAATGGGCCCCCTGTCATAACAAGAGGCTCTGGTGACGGTCTGGGGCCCTGTTTTATACTGTCCAGATTGGACCCTCCTCGTAGTTCAGACATTACCGTGGAACCACACTGATGGACAATTAATGAAATGATAATTATCCTTAAGTTACTCTAGGTCACTTTCCAGATCCTATTGTGCTTGGGCTACTTGGTCCAGGGGCTTCCCAGGTGTGGCAGTCGCTCAGGGCAGGATTAAGGTGGGGCAGTACCAAGATGAGGTGCCCATCCTGTCCTTCTTCCCCAGGTGTGGCAACCGCTCAAGGCAGCACCAAGGAGAGGGGCCCACTTTTGTCCATACGAGAGCCAGATTTTCCTAACACAGGGCTTCAAACCTTTCCCAGAATCTCTCTAGCAGACAGCTTCCTACATTTTATGGCCATATCTGACGGTTCAGTATAAGGAAAAACATAGGGAATTCTCTTGGGATCTAAATTAAAAAAAAAAAAAAAGTAGGGAAAAAACAATATTCAGTGGAAAGAAAAAACACAGCCACCCCTAAATCGAGAACTGGCCCTGGAGAAGGGGATTACCATTGTCATCATTGCCCTAAACCAGCAGTTTCCAGTACGATGTAATGTGAGCTACAAATGCAAGCCATATATATATCTGTGAGTCAGTTTTTAGAGAGCTAAAAGCAAGTCTTTGCTCCTTTATGAATGAGTTACAACACTGATAAGCAAGATTGCCTCCAACTAGCATAATTAGAAGTAAGTGCCAAGGGTGCATCTAGCATTATTCCAAAGACACCTTGGTTATAAAATGTAGACTTTGAGTTCCTGAGTTATGGTTCAAATGTGACCCTATCTGTGTAGTCTTAATTGAGTCACTTTGCTTATCTGGGCCCCAGTTTCCTCATCTTAAAACAGGTGGTTTCTTACTGTGCTTTTGAACTCTAGTACTTTATGACTTTATGCTGTATTACTGTTCAACTGGAGGACCTACCCAGCCTGTTATCTGATACTAGCAAGCCCAGAGAGCTTGGGGCAGTGACACTTAAGTCATTCAGGACACTCTCTCTGATACCATTGAGCAAAATGTACTTTTAGAGGGAAAGAAGGTAGAAAGGTGTGGTGGTTTGCCATTCATTTACTCAGTAAGTATTACAGGGCACCCACCATGTACCGTAGTGACTCAGGATTGAATAAGAGAGAATGAGATGTGGTCCCTGCCCTCAGGGCACTTACAATCTAATGGAAAGGGAATACAGACAAGTAATTATCACAAGGTATAGAGAGGGCTAGGATGGAGGAAGGAGAGAGGGTGCATGGGAGGAGCATCTAGCCCAGCTGAGGGAAGGTGAGGTAAGCCTTCCTGGAAGAGATGATACCCAACCGAGGCCTGAAGGAAGAGCACTTAGCTGTTTCGCCTGGCACTGTAGGAAACTGGCCTAAAGGACATCTCATTCTACACTTTACCTGCTTTACTTCTTTTCTCTGACTTCTGGTTTTTCTACTCCTTTTTCCAATTCATTTACCCCAGGTGTCTATACAGCCTGGGATCTGGCAGAAGGACCACATGGAAACCACTGCAGCAAACTGAAGGTTTCCATCTCAGATCCTTCCACCACTCAGCCTCCACCACCATCACTTCCATAACCACCTTCACCATCTCCACCACCATCACTTCCATCACCATCACCACCGCCACCTCTCAACGCCATCATCATCACCAACACCAACATGTGCACCACCTCTGTCACCATCAGAAAAGCATGCAGGCGAGCTTTGCTATGTACAAAATCTGAGTTAATATAATAAACAAATTAAAAGATAATTATTTGCTTTTCCAAATGAGTCAATCTAAAGTAACTGTAAATAGTTGTTTCCCTAGTGTTTTTTAAATGTGTTTGGTTTACAAACATTTTAATTGCCCAGATCTCTTCAGGAACATACCTATTTTAAGAAGTAAGGCATATCAGGGAGGATTTTCATGCTGAGAGAGAAGAGCAAGCACAAGAAGTTCGTAAGACCTCTTTCCTGATTCATTAAATTAATTACGAAGAATTTTATAGCATGTACAAATCTATTAAACATTAAGAAGTTTTAGTTAGTTGGCCATAAATTAGTGACTGTAAAGGTAGAAGTTAATTCCATCAATAGTACTCTTATATATAAATGGTATAAATGATATTTAAGTATCATAAAAATATGATACTTACATAAATGTATGATACATGTACTTATATATGGATCATATATTTTGTAATATATATCATATCTTTGGACACATAAATATTAATATATCATACATGTGATAAATATATATTATTATTATAAATATGCTTCTCTAGATTGTGAAATTTGGGTTAGGGAATTGAAGTAGATTATAAAAATGGCTACGAGTTCCTCTCATCTCATATGCATGTCCCTTGTGATATGACTTTGCCATTCTTCTTATCAAGGAGAGTCTATTTCCACTCCTTGACTCTGGCTCTGGGTTGGCCATGTGACTTCTTTGGCTAATGGGATGTTAACAAATGTGACATAAGCAGAAGCTTTAAAAGTGCATACACACCGGGGTTTGCCCTGTCTTGCTGATCTGGGAAGCCTGCCACCACCACCACCGTGTGACCCAGTCTGGGCTGGCTTGCTGGAGGGTAACAGATCACGTGGAGCAGAGATGAGCTAGCCCAGCTGAGGCCCTTCTAGAGCAATTGGCCTGCCAATCACCACATACATGGGTGAGGACATTCCAGACCACCCAGCCCCAACTGAGCTGGCCCAGACCAGCACAGCCACCAAGCTGACAGAGACTCAAGAGAAACAGTAAAATGTTTGTCATTTTAAACCACTAAATGTTGTGGTGGTTTGTTATACAGCAAAAGCTAACTGATACAACGACCATATCTTACTGTATTTTGTTTTCCTCGTTAATCTTTATCCATTGCAAAAAGCTTGAGTAAGACGTTCAGTTTACAGGAGCCACAACTGCCACAAACGTGATCTTTCATTTTCTTCCAATTCTAAAAGTTCTGATTCTCTTATATTATTAAGCTTCCTTTCTCAGCCACGGTCTTTATAGAAGAAAGGGGGTAGGGAATAAAGGTAGTGAAAATGAGGCATGATATTAGGAGTGAGAAGGGAGTTGGAGATGTAAAATTAAGATGGTGATGGTGGGATGCTGAGACTAAAAGGAGAAGATGGTACAACTCTAAAGTGTTGACTAACTTCCTGGGAGAAGTTTGCTCTATTAAATCAGAATTGCTATGAAACCCCCTGGCACTGACCCCGGTTGTCCCTATGTTAAATTGCAAACACACATTCTAAAATTCCCCTTATGTTCCATTCCTTAGTTCCTCCCAATTTTTTTTTTTTCACTATCCAAAGTATGGTTGTCTACTTTGGTAGTTAGAATTTTTTTGGCTGTAAGTGACAGAAGCCCAACTCAAACTAGCCCAAGCAAAAAATACTAGCTTTTGCATTTTAAAAGCCCAGATCATCCTCAGGTTTCAGGCAAGATTGAATCTAGTTGTTCAAATGATGTCTTCAGGGAACTGTCTCCCCATCTCCATCTCTAGAATCTGCTCTCCTCTAACTTGTTTTACCTGTATCCCTCAATCCCTGACCTATTGTTTGGGTCCCAGATGTGAGTGGTAGCAACTGCCTATTGTGTCTCTCCATCTTGAGTGATCTAAGCTGTCCTCCTTCTCCCCACCTATTACTCTAATCATGTTAAAGCACTAGGAAGCACCCAATTTCCCAAGTCAGAAAACTCAGAAGTTATCCCAGACCTCTCCATTAGTCCTCATGTCTAATAGATCATAAAGCCAAGTCATTTCTACCCCATTTGTGTCTTTGAACTTGGTTACCTCTCTCCATGGCCTTTGCTACTGTGCTTTGTCATGCATTATTATTTCTGTTGTGGAACAGGAAAATTTCTTCCTAAACCATCTTTGCTTTGTTCCCTACAAACCATACTCCATGCCTGGAATAATATATTGAAAGTGCAAAATCTGAGTCTACCATTCCCTACTTAAAGTGTTTGGTTATATAACTTATAAAACCTGCTCCACAAATTTGGGGTATAAGCATGATGCTATTTGGTGATTTTTTCCAGGTGATCACTCGAACCCCCAGCTCCCCCGTTGGCAGAAAGCCTAGTTATCTCAGGTTGGGTTCCCTAGAAACAGAGCCTGAGCTGACTTAAGCGTTAGTTGTTATTTTAGGAGCCTCATTGCTCCCCGCCGCTGGAAGCCACTCTAATCTACCCTGCCTGGCCTGCCTAGCTGTCATACAGAGTCAAGTCTTGGGGAAGGAGATTAGGGATTGGTGTCTTTTCTCCCAAGAGGTCCAGGGCTCTTCCTGCAAATTGCTTTACCCAATGAGAAGCTCTACCTACCTGGGGTTTTACAGTGGGGCCTTGAGCCAGTCACAAAACATTCTTTTACACCAGGGGTCAAAACCTCAACTGCCTCTAGGAGCCAGAAGCCTGACAGGGTAGCCACCACTCAGCAACGACCAACTGTTACAGAGCAGGAATTTGGCACTTACAGTTGCCAGAACTTTAAAATTTTTTTTTTTTAGGAGGAGTAAAAAATATTGAGTTTTATGTGAAATATTCTGATTTTAAGCTGTTAGCATGATTAAAAAAAAAAAGCAAGCAAAACAAAAACTGGTCTGGGGCTAGGCGTGGTGGCTCACGCCTGTAATCCTAGCATTCTGGGAGGCTGAGGCAAGAGGATTTCTCGAGGTCAGGAGTTTGAGACCAGCCTGAGCAAGACTGAGACCCCGTCTCTACTAAAAATAGAAAGAAATTATCTGGACAACTAAAAATATACAGAAAAAATTGGCCGGGCATGGTGGCGCATGCCTGTAGTCCCAGCTACTCAGGAGGCTGAGGCAGAAGGATCGCTTCAGCCCAGGAGTTTGAGGTTGCTGTAAGCTAGGCTGATGCCACAGCACTCTTGCCAGGGCAACAGAGTGAGACTCTGTCTCCAAAAAACAAAACTGGTCTGGGTCCTTATCTGGCCCTGGAGCTGTTAGTTTACTAATTTGGTTTGATGCCCTAATCCCAGAACAATGGATGCCAGCCAACTTGCCCTACATTTGCACAAATTTGGGGGCCACTGCAGTGATCTGGGACTAGACAAAGATCAGCAGTGAAACAGCTACGAAAGGTTCCATGACTTCAAAATAAAGTCTAACCTTCTTTAACATGGCCCTCCTGGTGTCCCTAACCTGGCTTCTACCCTCTCCACTGTCTTTAGGTTACCTCTCTCCTCCCCATGTTATTTCACACCTCAGGGCCTTAGGTGATCACCCTAGGAGGAGGCCCCTCCCCTTCCAGTTATCCGTGGGCACTCCCACCACCGTGCTACCCTTTAAGATTCAGCTTAAACATCCTTTGCTCCAGCAGCCCTCCTTTCCCTGACCTTTGCTCTCTCTTCTGCAAATCCCATTTTTTAGAGCAGTTACCCCCATTGGTCTCATGTGTTCTTTTACACACCTGTTTCCCCACCTGACCAAATCCCTAGAGGGCAGGAACCTGGGTTCACTCACCTGTGTCCCCATTACCCCATGGAGTACCCGGCACTTTAAAACACAGATCGGAGGAATGAGTATCCGATACAAAAAATTATGACCTTGACCACTGGCTTTCACACGCCAGAAATCCATTTGTGAAGAATCGGCGATTTTATTTTAAGAAATTAAGTTGAGATTTGGTATTTAAGAGAAGGAAAAAAAACTCTCTGCTTACTTTAATTTTTAAAATGACCACATATTTGTGAAATACAGTTGAAAATAATAAGTTTTACTCCACCATGGACCTAGCTGAGGCTGCTAAGGAGTTCTAGAAGCAGAGAAAGGCTAAAGTGACCCGCATCAGCAGCGCTCTCCTCTTAAAGTGGGAGGGGGCGAATGTTTGCTACCTCGGAAGGGAAGGAACCAGTTCCTCTGAATGAAACAGCACTTTCCACAGAGGCAGCGGCCTATGGTGGGAGGGCGGGCAGCAGTGGAAAGACCCTATGCATAATCCATTCTTAAATGGACTGAGGCTGGTACGGTTGTAAATTGAAACTCCAGAAGCAAAGCCTGAGCGGTTACATTTTCTGGAAAAGAATGTTTCTCTGCCCAGCCAATTATTTCCTGCTTTCTGTCCGTCCCCAGGCGCGCACACCCCCAACTTTTGGCGGACGCTGCACTGACATTGAGCCTCTCTCCTACCTGAAGTAGAGCACCTCGGGAAGCAGCGAGGTTGGCGTTTCATTCATAATACATGAACTCAGGGGAGGAGGGAGGCGGGGGGCAAGGGCCTTTCATCTCTGCTATTTAAAATCCCGGCACTGCAGCTGAAAGGGAAAATGACCTGGGAGTGAACGGCATGGGGATGAAGTATTGCACGATAACGGTACAACCGAGCGCGTCAGCGGCCCGCCCGCCGGCTATTTATACCGCGCAGATTATGCAATCGGGCTGCAGCCATTCATACCCCGACTGGGACGCCGCACGCCGGCGGGGGGTGGGGGGGGGCCTCATTCCCGGGCGCCGGGTCAGTTTCTAAGTTTGCATCATCCCCTTCATTACGAGAGAGCTTGGGTTTCCATTCCTGCCAGCGGGTCTTGGGGGAGACAGCTGGGCTACAAACTCACTTGGCACACACGGCCGCTTATTTAAACATAATAATAAAGGCACCGGGGCTCCCAAAGCGCGGTCAAGCAGAGCGCAGGGCTGGGCTCGGGGCAGACCGGAAGGAACTGATAAACCGAGCGCTAATGATACCCCCTCCCTCCAGCGTCGGAAGTGTCCTCGGAGCGCCGGTCATTGAGAAATACCGAAGGGGCAGAGTGGGGGTGAGCCGAGGACAAGCCCCCGCGCAGCTGCGCGCGCCTCCCAGTGCGGGGGGCGGGGGGGTCCTCGGGGCCGGCCAAGGCCGGGCCGCACAAACCTAAGGGCACCGCAGTCCTCCCCAGATCACCCCCGCCCCGCCGCCCCTGGTGGGGGAGGGTGAGTGATTTATCAGATCCCACCCCCACCCCTGAGGAAATCTACACTCCCGGCCCTACCGGACCCGCGCGGACGCGAGGGGGCGAAGGACGCGAACGAGAGAGCGGATTGCAGAAGAGACTAAAATGTCCGCTTCTTCTGGCGCCCGAGCCGGGCAGGAGGGGGTGGGGGCCGCGGCCGCCTTCCCAGTGAAACAGGACCTGCGGGTCTACTGAGCATGCCCGTCCCGCAGCAGCGGAGGGTCGCTCCGGCTCCGCGCTCCGGGCTTTCCGGGCGGCCGGCGGGAGGGACACGGGTGGGGGTGCTCCCCCGCCCGGGACTCGGAATTGAGAGGCCGGTAGGTGGGGGTCCTGCTGGGGGCTCCGCTGGGTTTGTTGAAATTGTAAGCAGATCGATATTACTTTTGAAGCTTTACGATCTTACTCGGAGTCAACACTATTGATTTGATTTGATCGTATTCAGAGCTGCCTGCCAACTGTTCTGTTGATTGTGGGGAGAGACAGGGATGTGGATCCTTAGCTCTTTCAGCAATGTCATTAAAGCCCTAAACCCGTGGTACCTATTCCAGCAACAATACAGTGGATTTTGATAACACCCTGATATTCAGATCAAAAACATATCTCAGTTACTCACCCAATATCCTCGCTTATTCTATGGAGATGCAGACGCCTCAACCAGTTAGTAATTGACGGGGAGGACCAAGAGGTGACCTGCCAGTAATGTTTCCATAAAAAGGCTCCTTTTGTGTGATGAACAAGGCAGAAGAAGAACACGAAGGACAAGGAGTAGAGGGTAGCATCTGGTATTCTAACTGGCTAGAGAGAGAAAAGGGCTACCAGGAATCTCATATTTGCAGCGTGCTTAACAGGGTACCTTCTCTGTATATAGCCCATATAATCTTCCCAGCAACCCTATGTCTGACGCAACACTGAACCCATGGCTCAGAGAACCAAAGTACCTACCTGAGATGGCCCAGGTGGAGTCTGGCACCAGCAGATCCCAGTAGGGACTCTGTGACCCCTGGACCTTTGAATGTTTACCATTGTTCCCCCAGGCTGCCTGGCCCACAGGCTTGGCTAGTCCCAGTCTTTCACTGCTATAGCAGAGAGCTGGCTGAGTGAGTGGTGTTGACACCAGTTCAGCCTGCTCATAGAGCTTGCCTACCTGCAGAAGTTAATAATCACCTCGCCTGCCACCTTGCTATTTGGGCATTCTGAAATTGGAGGGTGGAGCTAAAGAGATGCCCATTAGGCAGATAATTTCCGCAGGGATAAATGCCTGTGTTAGGGAAGTTCAGGAAGGACTAAGAGTGGATCTTTTTCAGCACCTCCAGGGAGAAGAGCAACAATGGCCAAAGGTGAAAACTGGGTAGATACCTTAGCCTTATGGGGATTTATAGAACAATGAGATCTTGCGTTTGTTTAGGACTTTCTCACAGATTGTCAATGGCCTAAGAAACTGAGAAAGACAAACTTGGCCTTGTTACTCCTGTTTTATAAAGAAACTGAAGAACTGCTAGAAAGCCTCACTCAGGTTCTCAGGGCTGCTAGACCCTGTGTGGTGCCCTTCTCACCACCACACATCAGCAGCACCCAGCATCAAAGGAGGGTGAACCCTAATCCATGTCCACAGTGATCATGCTTGTGATAAGCACGAAGCCTAGGGTAAACCACCAGTTTCTGCCTGACTCAAGGTGAAATTTGTACCATTTTTGGAACATTTATGGCTCCCTATATGCATATACCTTTTATGTATGCTATATCTGAGGCAAAAATTTAATCTCTTAATTTGTTCAATGGCTACTGTTTAGTTAAAATCTCTGGGTTGTCTCTTGGCACCTTGAGGAGAATGGAAAAGTCTATTATGCTTGGAGAGCAGGAAGGGGCAGGGACTATGTCCCTTGCTTTCTACAGGACCCCGGAAGGAAATACCCAATAGCTACATAATTTGTGGGAGCTGGTGCAAAGTGAAAATGCAGAGTCCCTTGCTTAAAAATTATAAACAGTTTCAAGGCTGCAACAGCATGGCATGAAAACAAATGCAGATTGCTATGCAATTGCACAGGTTGCATGCCCAGGAAGCTGGTCTTGTCTATTGCCCAGACAGTGCTGCTTTGGAGAGCATGGGTCCACCCAGGAAAAATAATTTAAATAAAAGGGGGGAGTGAGCTCTCCATGTCCCTGTGCCAAAAACCCGTGGGGCTGGCAATCTTTGATCCAGTAACTATGGCCTTCGAAGGCCTGAGACAAGAGCCATCCTCCACCAACATGAGAAAAGTTTACTGGATAATTAAAAATATAAATATTTGGGGTGGCCTCAAAGTAAGAAATACCATCGTTTCTACTGTAATGCAAACGTTTCTGAGCTGTGTTGGGTTTACCTTTTATTTTTCTATGCGCAAATAATGATTACTTTAAAACGCCCATTCCGCTATCAGACAAAAAAGATCGCAAGATTCCCGTGAAAACGAAAAGCCTCTGCCATTCAGAAACTTGGCAAAGTCTAACTCCCTGCCTTTCTGGTTGGGTTGGGGTGAAGGGACCAGCCCCTGGCACCTGCACTGCCCCCTACCTTCCCACCTTATGGCGGGGGCAGTTGTTCCTCTGAGCCCGAACCCCTCCAGTCATTTAACTCCATCCCCTCCCTTGAGTTCCTCATCTCCGCCCCCGCGCCCCCGATTTTCAATCCTGGGTTTGGGAGGAGGGAGGGGACAAAACGGGAGCCAGATGTGTTTGAGTCCCCCGCTCCCGCCTCCTCCCTCCTCTCGGGCTTCCTAAAACCTGGAGCCCCGACCAAGGAGGATTGGGAGCCAGACAGTCGCGGCGCAAACAACTCCGCTCCGCACCTCCCCAGGGAGTGGAAGCCAGGAGGGAGGGGGAAAGGAAGCCGGGCGTGCTCAGTAGGCAGGACAAAGTTTTTTTTTTTTCTTCTCCTTTTTTTTTTTCGGTCTCAAGTAGGAAGCTTTTTGCACTCCACCACCTCTGGCCGCTGGGAAGACGTCATCGCTTCCGCCCTACTTCCTCCTCCTGTTGGCGGCGGTGAGAATCCAATATGGAGTAAATCGGTAGAGTCGAGAGATGGGGCTCGGACGGGGCGCCCTGCACCGCCTCCCATGCGCACCTCCCCCGGCCGCCGACCGCTCCCCGGAACCGTGATTGGCCCGGCCCCCGGGGGCGACCCCGGACCGAGCCCCCACCCGCGGCCGGCCCGCTCCTCCTCCTCTCAGCAGTCCCTGCCGCTCCGAGGCGCGCTTGTTTTTCTTCTGCTCTCCCCCACCGCCGTCCCCTGCCCAAATCTCGCCCCCTCCCGAGCCCCCGAAGCCCCCGCCCGTCTCGCCCCTCGGCGCCGCGGCGCTCACTGCCCCAGCAGCTTGCCTTTGCACCCCTTCCCCAAAACCTCACCCGCGCCCCCGGCGCTCCGCTTCCCCTTCTGCCTGCGGCGCCCCCTTCATCTCTAGCCGCCCCCCCTCCCCAAATCAGGAGATCTCCGGAGATGTGAAGAAGGGGGGTGAGCGGACAGGAAGATGAAGGGAGCAAAGCTGCCCGCCGCGGGACAGGCGTCTAGGTGAACAAGAAAATGACCGAAGAAATACACCCGGACGAGTAAGTTTGGCCGCGGGGTGGGACGAGGGTGCCCCGAGGGGACAGCGTGGGGACCAGGGCTGAGGATGCGGGCAGGGACACCGGTTGGGTGAACTTGGCGTGGGTTGCAGCGACTCGCTGACCTGTCGGGGTTGGGACGTGAGACTTCCCTCCTAATTGAAGTGAGGAGGGGGCAAAAACTGCCTCGGGCCAGCGGGGGCACGCCTAGGGTCTGCTGGCTGGTGGCCGCTGCAGGGGCCAAGGGCGTGCGGGTGACCTCGGCGCGGTCCCCGCTCCCTCTCCGAGGACTCAGCCCCCACTCCCCGAAATCCTTGGTGGTCGGAGCGGAAGATGTGACACCCCCACTCCGGCCTCCCAGGGCCCGTGGGTTTTTACATGGTGACTTTGTGACTCCCGCCGCGCTGCTCGCCCGGTAGTCCAGTTCGGAGCCCACTGGGGCCTAGGCTCCGCCATTTCGTTTTCTTGAATCGCTCTCATTTGCATACCACATTTTCATTCATAAAAAACGCGGCGGAACGAGGGGAGGACAGACGCGGGCGGCGCGGGGGTCTGGTGCGCCCGGGTCCCCGCGCGGGCCGGCGTGCTGGAGCCGCCCGAGGGGTCCCGCGGCGCGTGTGAGTGTGTGTGCACGCGCTTGTGGCCGGCACACGCACCCCGCGGGGTCGGGGCTGCTCGGGGGAGGTCGGAGCGTGTGCGGCGGGGGCGGGCGGGAGCGTGCGGGGCAGCGCGCTGCCGGGGAGCTTGTGGGGTGTGTGTGTTTGTGTGTGTGCGCTCGCGTGTGCGCGTGCACGGGCGTGTGCCCGGCCCGCGGGCCCAAGGGGAACAATGCTTCGGGCGCTCCGCCGGAGGGCTCCGGGCCTCCCCGCCGCCCAGCGCGGGACCCGTGCCTGCAGTCAGTCCTGGGCCAAGGTGCAGCGGCTTCCCGCCTCCCGGTCTTAGGGTCTGGTTTGCCATTTTCCCTCCCCCGCCCCAGGCGTTTCCAGTCTCGGGTGCGACGGGGGCGGGGCCGCCGGGCCCGGCTCCTCAGGTCTTCTGTCTGGGGTTCGAGCGGTCACCGCACGGCGGCCGCCGCTGCTCAGTGGCTGTGCCCGCCACCAGCCACTTTTTTTTTTTGTGAATAAGACGCTCTCCTTTATTGTCACATGACATCCCTCCCCTCCTCCCCTGCACATTCATAAATCCGGAGCCTGCCTCGGCTCCTTTCATTCAGTGCTGCCATTAGCCAAGGTAGCGGCGGCGCCGGCTTGGGCTCAAGAGCTAGTCGGCAGCTGGGCGGATGCGCCCGGGAGGGAGGCCCCGCGCGTGTCTGTGTGGGGGAGTGGGGGCTGCGGGCAGTGAGCTCCGGAGGCTCCAGGTCTTTTGCCCCCCGCGAGCGTTGAGACTCTAGAGTGCAGGGAGGGGAAGTGACTCAGGGCTAGGCGACGGGGAGGCTTGTCTCTTGCAGCAGGTGACAGAATGCTGTGCTCTACTCTAAGACATCTACTCACTTCTTTTTAAATGCCCCCTTTATCTCTTGGGGTCTGCTGTTGCCAGGCCGGGCGGGAGAGGGGGGCTGGTGTTTGGGAAAGGGAATTTCCTTCCTGTGGGTCCCCAGGGAACTCTGACTGCAGTAACCCCTGATCTGCCAGGCATTGGGCGGGCGCAGGAGAGGATCCTGCCTGGTGTGCTTGTCACTGCCGTCCCACCGCATCTGCTTTGCTTTGTCTTCATATACGGTATCTTGAAATGGTAAAATGAAAAAAAAAAGTTGCACTTTTAGAGCTGAAATATGGAGAAGGAACATGGTGCTGGGCCTCGCTGCCTTTTGAACTTGACCAATAAACTAGTATTTTTATTGTCCCTCGTTTGTACCTGCACACATGAGCAGCAGTGATGGCAGTGAGGGATGGTTGCTGTACTCAGGCCTTGCAATTCTTGGCGAGATTTGACCACTCCACCTCGGGTTCCTAGGCTCCACCCCTTGGGAGTATAGGCCTGGCCTGGCCTTTTTGAGGGCAGCTTGTCAGCCTTGCATCCTTCCCCATCTGCTGTCCAAAGCAAAAGGATTTCGGGTGGGATCACCAGGGAGAAATAAATATCTCTATTACAGGCTCTCAGAACCGCTGCTTCCTCTGCCGTTAGAAGCTCATGGAGGATGGATATTTGAGGACAGGTTCTGGTTTCAGTTAGAGAATCATAAAGCGTTGGCACCTTAGCCACTGCAGAAATGGGCTTCTGGGGGTTACTTTTAATGTGATGACCTTGGCATAGACATGAAATGCCTGAGAAGAAAGAGGCCGCATGGGCTGTAAACTGCCACTGAAGACCCTTCTCATTTATATTGTTCGGTGTTCTTATGTAATGACCCATCTGAAAAATTCCTTTCAAATTTAGCGACAGGAAGGTTTCTCTCTGAGTTACAGAGCTTGCTGTGACTGCTTTTTTGTTTTTTTGTTTGTGTGTGTGTGTGTGTGTGTGTGTGTGTGTGTGGTGGTTGTTTGCTGCCACTCTCTGTAAGCCTAGAGCTAAAATTATTGTTTGTTTAAGGTAGCCATATTAGCTTATTTTTTTAAGCTAGATTTATTTACCTCTCTGTATGAATTTTGATCTTCTATTTTCTCTTTTAATGGCTTTATGTTTGAGGTCTCTCAGATACCTTTTGGAACTAGGCAGGGCATGTTACTTATAAAGAGAATTGGTGACATCAAACTGGAGACCTAGGGGAGATTTATATTTTAGGTAATACAGATTTTCTTGGTAGTCCACATATAGTTAGGGTTTTTATTAAATGCTACAGATAATTAAATATCTGTTACATTTAGCATCAGAATGCAGTAAATCAGAATCTTGCAACTGGTAAAATTGTGTTTAATTAAAAAAAATGTTTTGTTTTCTAATGTTCCACATCAATTTAAGACTCCTCTAATGAACATATGGTAATTCAGGAAAGCTTGTCTGTTCCTGTTGATGATGGTCCCAAAAGATAGCTTCTATACAGAAAATACACTGACCATTCATGTTAAGATTTACAATTCTACTGACTTTTTAAAAATAACTTAAAAAGTAGAGAGCATAAACAAACTATTAGAAGTGGTCTTTTACACATAGCAGTGGAAAAAAATGTTAAAACCCGTAAGTATTTTGTCTGTATCTTTAAAGCATTTGATCATGGCTATGAATGGTTTGGAAATTTGCAAACCCTCCAGCAGCAAGTTCTAACTTAGAAGACATTAGGCTGCCATTCATTCAGCTTTCTGTTTTGTTCCTCTCATGAACTCTTCTCTGTAACTCACTTCTTGCAGGGAATGGATTTGCAGGTTTGCCCTCAGTAGTATTTTTCCTACTGTTGAAAGGTTTCCCATTAATAAAAAAGGCTTAAATATTTTTGGTGAATCATTTCAAAGACATTATAAACATTGAAACTCTTACACCTAAATACTTGAGCTTACTTCTCAAAAAAGAAAAATACTGTTCTGCAAAACCACAATACCATTATCATACTTTGCAAAATTAATAATTCCCTGACGTCTTTAACACTCTAAAAAATGTTTTTGTAGAACTGATTATTCAGTCAGGGACGAATCAAAGACCCCAAGTTAAATGCATTTGTAACATATGTTTAAGGCTCAAGGCTTAGCCACTTGCTTACTTTATGATCTAAGTTACTTACATATCTCACTTTGGTTTTATATGGAGTAAATAAAATGGAAATAAATACTCCCTGTTTTGTTGAGCTACTGTGAGCATTAAATAAGGTAACCTATGTAAAGCTTATGGTATAGCACTAGGCATAAAATAGGTGCCCTGTGTGGTTCTTTGCAGAGCACCGAGATAGGTTTCTTACAGGCTTAGCTTGTTAATTTTCAAATAACCCTGTGAAGGAGGTGTTACCACATTTAACTGCTGAGGAAGCTTAGGTAAAGTTAAGTGCCCAAGATAGCAAACATACTCATTTAGTCTTCTCAACAATCCTGTGAGGTAGATGGCATTATTATCCCCATTTATAAATGAGGTAACTGTGGCAGAGAGAAGTTAAGTCGTTTGCTCAAGGTCATGCCGTTAGTAGCTAAAGGAGCACCCCAGCAGGCTGGCTCAGGAAGGGCTCTGTGAAGGGAGAGGGCATCCAGCCTCAGTCATTCTGACTTCAGAGCTCACATTGTTTCTGCCAGTCTTGCTGTTCTTAATTCTTCTGAATTGGTGACAGTCTGTCGTTGCCATGATTTTTCTCACTTATCTTCCCAGAAAATGCTGTGAGGCATGTGAGCATACCAAATTAAAATGAACTTAAATAAATTCTGGCTTGAGAATTCTATGATACACCTTAAGATAATGGAGGGGGAGTGCAAATTTAGAGTTGGTTATTACTGGAATATTATATCTACATTAATTGAAATAACAGTTGTAGAAATTAAACTGATATAGGTATTGATCCATTTTTTTTGCATTAGCCTTAAAAAGGGAGTGTGTTTCTACTCAAGATGAGTAAAATCCTTGAATGTTAAAAGCATGGAATTGACTGCAGAATTGGAATCTTGATTTATTCATTAGAGAATCTTGAAAGCAAGACAAAACAGAAGAACTTGGAGCTTGTAAGCCAGGACCTGTCAGAGTGTAAAGTTAGGTGCCTGCTGCAGGGCTGCACAGGGATGGTAGACTTGACTCACTCCATCTGCTGCTGGTGGTCTGGGTTTGTTTCCATGGGAATATTAGCAAATGGTTACCTCCTTTCTGACTATAGCTGGTCCCTCTGCTTTCCTGTTCTTTTTACCCATAAAATATATAAAAAGGGAATCAGTAGGAATATCAAACACAACAATCTGCTTGCTCTCGCTGTTTATTATGGAATTTTTTTCTTTCTTCCTTCTCTTCCCCAACAGGTGAAATTCTGCTCATTCCCTCAGCCAGCTCTGAGCTTCCTTTTGGGAGGTTCTCCTTGACTTTTTCCACCACACCCCACTCTCCAAGTCAAAACACATGACTCTTTATAGTATTTCTATAAAGTATATGGCAGTTATCACCATTCAGAGTCGGGCTTATACCCAGCTGGATTCTGCATCAGAATATGAGCTTTTTGAAGTCAGGGTTACTTCTCAATTGCCTAGTTGTTGGCCCAATACCATTGGGCACATTGTGGTTGCTTAGTAAATGTCTCTTGAATAAAATAATGGACTTAATTATTTTAAAATGCTGTTTCGTCTGTGCTGACTAATGCAATAATTACAATTGTTGAATTTGTTTAACTTAGGGTATATATCAGCCTCCTTCTGAGAGACTCACCCTGTTCCTGTGAAGCCCTTAGTGTATTTTGTGGAAATTGGGTGCAGAACTATTTGGTGATGGTGATCTGTCATTGGCAACTCAAAACCATTTTGATTCCCTTCATTCTCGTGGGAACTGACAAGTAGAAGATCTTGAGCACAATAAGACAGGGCCTATTTTTCTGCCTCTGCAGGAGAATTGCTGCAGAAATCACAATATTAACAATTTGCGATAGCTGCAGGGTTCTGTTGAAGTTTTAACACTTGAAGTTGGAGACAGCTGTGTTGATGAACTCCAATATTGGCATAGTTCCTGTATTACTGGCTGAACACAAATACGAAGTCTAACAGCAAAATCCTCGGAAATTGAGCAATATAGGCAGAGCAGGAAGTTTTGGTGTGTGTGATTATTTGGGCTTGTTATCTCTAAAGTAAATTAGGCTGATTTTTTTTAGGACCCAGTCATACTGATACTTGATAACTGGCTCTTAGAAGTATTTCTTTTTAATCAATACTTAGGACTAGAACACTGATGTTGTTTTTTTAGGCATTTTTAGTGCTTTTAGTGACTTTGAAGTAGAAGGAATATTTTGTATTAATGCACACAGTGCACTGTGGAGCAAAATGTGTTTTCTGTATGCTTACCCCGGGTAGGCATGAAGGATTGTTACCTCAGCTTGACACGTGTCCCATGTCATGGAAAGAAAGACCAGGATTTTAGTAAAATACTTGACATCGGCTGGCATAGGAGTTCACTAAACAAAGTGACAGCTGTTTCATAACTACCCGTTTCCCTTTCTTCTTAGGTAGTCTTTGTGGACAGTGTGTTCACATGTGGCATATTGCACACACGATATCAAATTGTGCTCATGTTATTTATGCTACTCTCAAAGGATAGTCGAATATTTATTTAAAAACAAATTTTGGCCAGGCACAGTGGCTCATGCCTGTAATCCTAGCACTCTGGGGGACTGAGGTGAGAGAATCGTTTGAGGCCAGCCTGAGCAAGAGCGAGACCCCATCTCTACAAAAAATACACAAGTTAGTTGGGCCTGGTGGTGTGTGCCTGCAGTCCCAGCTACGCAGGAGGCTAAGGCAGGGGAATCACTTTGAGCCCAGGAGTTTGAGGTTGCAGTGAGCTGTGATGATGCCACTGCACTCTAGCCAGGGTGACAGAGAGAGATTCTGTTTCCAAAAACAAACAAAAAAACCCCACAAAATTTCTATGTTTACTTGTACTTTGAGGGTAGAGGTAAAGAAATAGATTTTTGACTTCATGCTAGTATTTAGCACTTGTGATTGAAGAGATTAGAACAGATGTGCCAGTCAGTGTCTAGAATGTATGGCTTTGGCTCCTCCGTGTCTTGAAGTAATGATTTTTCAAATCTGGTTGTTTTTGTTCTTAGATATATTCCCTGTGGTCCATTCATAAATGTTTGAAACTTAATTATCTGGTTAAGTTTTTTAACTGACTTTGCTTTGTTCATCTGGGAATGATATCTTTGTCTTTGTCATTATTTATTTCTTTTTGTTATTTCATTGCTTTGGCTCTGTCCTCCGGTACTGACTGTTCAGATAAACACTGTTTTATTTTGTATTTGCATCCCACCCTGAGACTGTACAGAGAAGCATGGCCCATCTGCCCTTTTAGGTGTGGGAATAGCTCATTCACCCTCATACCCATGGCCTGGCAGAGTGCTGAGCACACAGTAGGCTTCCTCAAACATATATTGATTGGGTGAAGTAAATATTCATTAATTGAAAAATAATGTTATCTTATATAAAGATTTAATGGTTATTCACATTGTACCTACCCCAAAAAGACTTTACGGTTGCTTTTTCAAAACTACCAAAGGGGAGGCTGCCATGATGGTACTGGAAGTATCATGGGCCATGGGGGCAGACCCTACCTCTGGCCCTCTACTGACAAAGTGATCTGTTCAAGGCTCCTCAGGGAGTTTGTGGGAGGTGAATTAGAACTTAGGAGTCATGTTTTGCTTTTTTTGGCTTCCCAATGCTGTCCTGGTAGGTCCCTCTAGAATAGTACCTTAGTCTTTGTACTGTGATATAGCTGACTATTGGCCCCTTTACTCAGTGATCCCAGTTGGCTCTGCTTTTTGAGATTGTGACTTTTATAGCTTGTCTGCTCTTTCACTGTAAATGTACCTACCGATAGTAGCATCCCTGGCTCCCTTGCCATTCCTACTCCTTTCCTGCTCTGTGGTCTAGAAATCTTACTGAAAGTATTCAGATTGTTTCTAAAACAGAAGTCATAGGCTTGGGGATGGGTGGAGCCGAGGGCTCTTTTAAGAGTCATTTGGCTTATGACGTGTTTGTCTGCTTGCATGCCACGTTGCTGTTTCATTTTATATTTCCAGCCAGGGAATAAAGTGGATGAGGGAGTGGGAATACAGATGGAGTGCTGGACCAGAGGTTTAATTTAATCACCAATAGCCCAGTAATTTTACTCATTTTTACAGATCTTTAAAGCTGTATGAGTGTGAATATAGTCTTAATGTAGTTACTGTGTTTCTCTCCTTTGCTTGAAGGTTAAGTCAAGTCTGATTTTTCTCACGCTCAGAATTCCAAAGCAGATCTGCCCTGCTAGGATGGTGTACACTGGCTCAACACCTCACTAGGTCCTGGCGGCCTGATGGTTGCCTTCTCATTGATCTGTGTACAAACAGGTTTCAGAACAGGACTCTGTTGTCGGTCAATAAGCTTTGAAGCCCTTACCCTCCATTCTTAGATGTCTTTTGTACTAAGGAAAATTAGGGGATACCAGATTATAGGTGTTGATTTGGAGTGTGGTAAACTTTGAATCTGAGTAACGTAAATTTAGAATGCACTTCAGCCCCAGTTGCAAAACCACGTGTAAGTTACTTTATTGAATAAAATAAATGAGTCGGGGCACAGCCAGCGGAAAGGGAGTGACTAGCTGTTGAGCGCCTACCGCGTGCTGTTCGTCTGCTGCAAATATAGAGCACCTGACCTGGCAGACAATACCAGAGCTCCGACTCAGGAAGTCCCTGCCCTCTCTGAAGTTCCATTCTAGAGTGCTAGACACTTTCATATGCCTTAAGGGTGTGAGGACAGCATCATCTTGTTGATTGACTAACTGATTGATTGCTAGACTTGTATTCCCTTTTCTTCCCCTCCTTCCTTCTGGGTTCCCCCTAGAACTTCCTGAGTCGGA